>VYZT01061733.1:340-27067 GCA_013400735.1 Pomatostomus ruficeps | reverse complement strand
GGCGCCGCGCCCCGGCCGCCCGCAGCAACGTCGCGGGCTCCTCCTGCGCGGAGCACCCCGGCACGACCGCCGCTCGCTCCCTCCGCAGCCGCGGCAACTCCGGGGCCGGGGGCTCCCTCCCCGCTCCGCCTGCTCAGGCCCGGCCCCGAAGGAGGAGCCCCACCGGGGCAGCCCCCGCCCCGCTCCCCCCAGCGCCGAGGCACTTTGCAAACTTTTCGGCGCGGCAGAGGCGGTCCCGCGGCCGAGGCTCCGCGGCGAGACACGCACCTCCCTTCGGCACCCGGCGAGACCGCACGGCTCGCCCAGAGCCCACGGACCCCCTCAGCCCTTGCCCCGGGTGCGGCTCCCTCACCGCGGGCGGGAAAGCCCTTCCTAAAGCGGCCCCGGTGCTCGGGGCCGTCGGTGTCGGCTCTCCCTGTCCCAACTCCGGCAGCATCGCCAAGGAACATTGCTCCGGGCTCTCGGCTGCCCGCCGCAGGGCTGCCTAGTATCCTCCGGTCCCCGCACGTTGCCACCGCTTCCCGACTTGTGCCAGCTATCTGTACGCAGGGCAAATCGCAGAGCCCTTCTCCCCGTCCCGTCCCCGTTTGCTAAACTCCCTTCGAAAGGGGAGTCCTTTGCCCGGCGTGCATGTTGCTCCCTACGAGAAACGTCTGATTTTTCCCTCCGTTCGTGACAAGTATTCTGCTATTTGGTGGTTTCCTTATAGCCGCGGTGTCCGCAGACAGCTGACTATACATGAATCTCAGATACCCTAAAAAAAGATTTAGGGTCGTTTCTTGCAGGAGTAGAAATTAACACTTGGACAATTGTCTTATGTGCCTTCTGTTCTGTGCTGCATTAAAAAGCAGACAGGCTTTCACTGGAGATCACCCTTAGAGCCAGTTTTATGATCCCTCTGTGGCATGATTTGACATTTTAATACATAGGGTTGACAATGCAAGGAAGTGTTGTTAAATAATTAATCTCAGATGATTTCAAACTATTAACTTGAACAGAAAGCTGAGTCAGATAGTCCAAACCCTGGACCACAGGGGAAGATGAGAATTGTGTCAAATTGACACCAAAGGGCCAATGATAGAAATGGTCTTACTTAAAGCCTTCCCATAGATGAATCCAGAGGAAGCTGCAATTAATCCTGTCCTTTAAACAATGACAAGAGTAAGAAAACAGCACAGCATGTGATTGAGAGAATTCTGCCACTCCTATTAATTAAGTGTAAAATGGTGAAGACAAGGGGTATTATTAAAAATGTCAACGTAAAATTAAAACAGGGACTGAGTATTGACAAACTGTGCTCAGTGAAAAGGGAAAATAATCCAACACAGCTTCACTGAGGAGGAGAACTCCCAAGAGCAGGAACACACAAGAAACAGTAAGCAGCAAACCATGTATAAATCTACTGTACATGGCCACCAAATTTTTTAAAAAGCAGACTTTTTTCTTTATACGCAGAACCACTGCTTCAAGATAGGAATAGATCCACATTAGTGCAAGAGTGCAACAGCATGTAGACTATGGCATTGAGTTCTATGTATTTGATAGGCAAAGTGTGCAAAGTTGCAGAAGAGTAACAACAAATACAGGTAGTCAAGAGGGACAGGCTGAGGTGAAGAGATTAAAAAACTTCTCTATTCTAATACTGACGTGGAATCGGTGACAGACCGAGGCACAGAAAGTACATGCAATTACTGTAAAGTAATAAACTCCGAGATAACCAAGTTAAGGATAGTAGAAGGGGAAGAATTCTGAATAGTGGGTTAAAGTTAAGAGAGAGAACAATAATCTCACACTGACCAGGGGCTGGCTGACTGACTAGAATGCAAAACCCTCACTCTATCTCCCTAAAATACAGAGCAATATAACCAAAATCCATTTAAGTTTATATTCTCTAGTTAAACTAGATCATCAGGTAGTAAAACTCAGAGGAGTCCGTCTGACTTCAGGCTCACAGAAGCTTTTAGAAGTTTAGGTGCTGAAGTACTGAGTGTGATAAAGCACAGACACAGGGCCCAGAATTTCCTGATAATTATCTACTTAGGTCATGGAACAGTCTTTCAGCTGTTGAGATGAGTATTTTCCCGTGTTTGAAACAAAAGCCTCTTGAAAAATATTGTCCTAAATGCAAATAAATTCACTTGTTTTGCTCTTCAGTTCTTCTCTCCCCAGGGAACAAATGTTTTTACCCACTCTGTTAAAGTGTGTTTACTAGTCCTCTGCCTCTTGCACTGTATTCTGGCAAATCACTTTCCTCTCTAAGCTCAACTTCCTTAAACTATATCTCTGTCTTATTAGTAATTTTGAAATCCCCTGGTAAAATGTTAGAGAAACACATAGCATTGTCTTTCACAAAAATCTCCTAAATAGGTTGCAGGTGAACAGATGAAAATTTATATCATAAACCTCTCAACTACCTACCTGTTGATAAAACACTATGATTGAATATAGCCCTGATTACATGTGGGATCTTTGAGGAATAATTGGAAAGTAAATTTGTGCAGTGTAAAATGGATATTTATGGTAAAAGCAGAAGAGTTGCTAAATAATGGTAGTAATATTTAACCATATGCTTTGGTCTTGCTTCTTTCAGACCAAATAACTTTAAGATTATGTAAATATCAGAATACACTTCAACCCATGCATAAGGTAGGTGCTTCCTTCTACCCACACCTATGAGGGAGGAACATCATGAAGTAACCTACAATAATTTATAGATCACTGATAGGTAATATGTAACACAAGTATCGTAAGACAGATGAGAAAGAAGTAATTAAAATATAATTAACAATTAATTTATATGACTACATGCCCGAGCAAAAAAAAAAAAATCCATCAGTCATTATAAATGGAACAGGAAGAAGATTATTATCCTAATAACCATTTTGGGACATAATTCAGACACACCCCCTCCAAAAAGAAACATTGGAGAAATAAACCAATCCAATGATAAAAAATAAGTGCCATGAAATAATACCAATAGTTTGCATCATTTTCAGGGTGTTTTTAAATGAAAAACCTCTGTCAGG
The DNA here is from genome assembly GCA_013400735.1 of Pomatostomus ruficeps. NCBI lineage: Eukaryota > Metazoa > Chordata > Aves > Passeriformes > Timaliidae > Pomatostomus > Pomatostomus ruficeps. Next base: position 24,041 of record VYZT01061733.1, on the reverse strand, counting down.
AAAAAGACAACCAAGAACATGGTGTCATTGGAAAAAGAAGAAAGAAAGGGACCAGAACCAAGTAGGATTATGAGGGAAGGTACACTTTATCTATTTTGAAACTGCAAAGATCTTAATAAAAAGTTTAAAGAAAGAAAGGGGGGAAAAAAAAGAAAAAAATGGTCTAAGTCTTACCTATCAAAGTATTTTTAAAAGATTCAAATGAGCTTTTCCTTGCAAAGATGCTTCCCAACACCTCAAGTTTCCTACAAGAGAATGATACATTAGGTAGCTTAACTGTTATGTTCAGAAAGGTTTGGAGCAATCATGTTTTAAATATTTGAGATAGAATGAATTCATTTACTAGAATGAAAAACACACAAAAAATGGGCAAAGTGCATTTGTGTTAAATCAAGTTCCCTTTTTTAAGTAATGTAAAGCTCACAGTGTGACCACAAGGCAACAGATGTGATACACCTTGTATGGCTTTTGGCATCGTCTCACAAGACACTTTCACAGAACAAGAGTTTAAATACAGATAGGGGGAGGTGTGCAAGCATCTGATAGAAGGAAACCACAGTGGTCATTAGTCACTATTATCAAAATGCAAAGGTACCTCAGATCTGTTTCAAGATCTGTCCTGAGTTCTGTTTTGTCTACTATGTTCACTGACAACTTAAACAATGCAATATTTCTGCTTGTAAAATCTGTAAAACAACAACTGATAACCTCAAAACAAAGGCACGGGAATGCAAACACTAGGAAGCATGAGATCAGATACCCCAAATCCTATTGACAAATTGGTCAGATTGTTCAAAAACCAACAAAGAAAAATACAATAGTGAGAAACATATTATTCTTGAGAAACAGAATGAAAAATTAATAAACTGCATTGGATTTTGAACTAGACAGAAATACAGCGTCTTAGGGCTGTACAGAAAACAAACAATATAAACCAACAGTGCAGTACCACTGCCAGGAATGTGTTTAATTCTGGAACACTTTAACAGGTGCGTCATATATGAGACAATTTGATTTCTTAAATTCACATAGTGCTGAAGCCCCAGTTGCATACTGTGTCTGGTCCTGGCTGGTCCTTAGAAACATAAAAATAGCTGAAGAGAAACAAGAAAATAATAAGAAATGTATAAAGCAAACCCTTTGAAAAAAAGCTGAAACACTTAGGTATGCTTAGAAAAAAAATAAAAGCTTCAACCCAGACTCAACTTTCTAATATATACAAGAGCTAATTACAGAGATCAGACATCCTCTATGGCTCCAGTAGAAAGACATGAAAAAGTCAGCTTGATTTGACACCAGAAATGCTTAAAAGATTTTGCTGATCAGCATTCCAGCTGACAATTTTTCAACAATGAAGCAGTCATTGTTGAAAAATGTCTGTCCAGGGCGACTGTGGAATCTCTTCCATTGGATTTTTATAAAAACACAATTTGATAAGCATGCTGATACTAGCCTTGATATGTTTAGTCTCGATGCAGTACAGACTGGACTAGGTGATCTTTTGGAACTCCTACCAAAGTTAAGTTCCACAATGGATATAGTTCAGGAAATTCTAACTGGAAAAAAAATTACAAACTCTGCACTCTGATTGATCAAATTCTGTTTTACTAGTGAGCTCCACTACATAAATGGAAAAGCCAGGAAAACAGTAAAATGTTCCCAACAGAGCTCTAAGTTCAAGATAAAGTCACAGTTATCAGACCATGAGATTTTCCAGTGGCCCTTTTAATTTCTATAGTTATTTCACTGGTACATTACCCACATCAGTTCCCTCTTCCATACCACCAGTGAACTAATAGATTCAGTAATAGATTTAGTGAACTAAAGAGGTGTTAGCTTGGATTATCAGGTAAATTAAAAGTCAGATTTTACCCATACATAGGAGAGTTGAGTGTCCAACTTCACTGATGGATATGTAAAGATACAATTTAATTTTCCAAAGAGCTGAGGGATTGACAGCTTTCGCATCTGGTTACCTAGTTTGTAAATTTTGGTCTCTGTGTTACATACATGAAATGAAATTTTATCATTGATTTATCTTTTATGTTATCACTTTTTCCTTTGTTGTCTTCCTTTAAGTTTTCTAAGTACTGGCACTGCTACTGTGTACCCAGAGATGCTCACAGGTGTCATAAACATTCAAACACTGTCACCATTGTCCCCTACAGTGTTTCTCAAGTTACTGCTCATTTATTCTTACTAAAACCATATGCCATCTTCTGCAGTGTTACCACAATTGTTTTAATTTACAAAAATATAAAATTCAGGTTAGAAGTCAGACCTTATGTGTTAATTTTCTTCACCTTTCATTCAACTGCTGCTTTCTAAGCATTCCAATTGCACATTTGTTTTGGGAAACTTTATGATCATCTTAGGGACCACTATTAATTCTACTTTGCAGTGCAGACCAGTAAAATGAAAGATTACATTAAATGGCTCCATTCAAAAGCTGAGATATAAAGAATCCTGCAAAAGGTGATTTGTAATGTAATGACCAAAGTACAGATTCATCTAACCCCACCCATTTTCGTGTGTGTGTCTAGAAGGTGGGACAGAAATCAAGGCCCTTCAATCTTTCACTCTAGGAAGAATAAAAAAGAAACAAAACCATAAGTAAATTGACTCTCAAACTAGGAAAAAACCCCTTGAAACCAAACAACAGACCAAACCAAACCAAACCTTTCTTCATGTTTTCTTTGAGATGGTAGCTCTTCCTGTGTTTTTGAAAGCTGGTTCTGCTCCTTCTTTTGCTGGTTCCCTAACATCCTCTATGTAAAAATAATGCAAATAAACACCCTCTTCTATTCCTGATGAGACTCCTCCCTGCAGTGAAATGGCAGTTTTCCAGGCCTTGCACAATGTCTGCATTGCAAAGGTAGCCTGTGGCCTACCCTTAGGAACTGCACAGCTTAATACCTTGACTCTGGCACAGAAAAAAAAGAAAAGAGGAAGAGCTTAAAAGGAAAATGTTCTCTTAAAAGCCAGCAAAAGAAGAATTCAGTTTGAAGATAGAAGCCTACCCACCTTTATTCCCCAAACACATTCAAATGGATAAGTAGCAAGCTGTGTCTCCTAAATTAATTTTTGACTCCACAGAGAAGCATTTTCTAAAGAACTGAAGACCTGTGTCTTTCTTTGAGTTCCAGCTATTAACGTAGTTTGCCATCAATAGTCTCTGTACTCAGAGAAGAAGTTTGTGGTAAAAATCAATCACATGATCAGAAAGAAATGTGACCTTATATCTCAGTATGTGGAATATCTTTGATGGGCTGATTTTCCTTTCTTAAAAAACTTAGAATACATGAACTAGGCCTGTAAAGAATCAAGTAGTCATGGGAATAGACGTGAAAGACAGAAACCTATCTTTCTCTCAGCTCACACAACTTTCTTGTTTGCCGAAGCCCTGCCACTATGGAGATGTAAAAAAGCAGACAGACCGATAAAGAGTTTTCTTTTTTGAAGATGATTCACTTCTAATACTTTATTGGCATGATGGGTTTGGCAAGGACTGCCAACACAAACAAGATATAACCCTTGAGTGTTTCCGATAAGATGTCAACCATCTGCTTTCCTATTGGGTGGCTGAATCAAAGATACTTCTTAACACCTCTCCCTCTGTCATGCTAGCTCTTGATAAATGTGAATGAGGGAACAAATTAATTGCTCCTTACTAGCACTGGGTGAGACCTGAATAAAGGTGCAGGTGGGAGCAAGATCCAGACTTGCACACCCCCTCCACATGAGTCACCCATGTGTATGCACACACATTCAACCTCCCTCCCAGTCACACATGCTTGTGTCCATATCATTGCAAGTTTAGGATTTTAGGAATTTAACATACTAACACAATATTAGTATTCTAAGAGTTTAAGGTAATCTCTGTTTGTGTGTTGCATTTCCATTTGTGCTTCATTCTAGGTCAGCAGAGTTGTTGGAAACTCTATCAGAGCCTTGAGTGAGCAAAACCCAACACTTTTAATGCACAGGGAAGACCATGTCATAGAGACTACATACAGGTTTCTCTTGTTTCTGTTTCACGTAACTTAGAGCACACTGAGTATGTTTAGTAAGTATCAGAAATGGGCTCTAGCCACAGAATTTGAGAGCAACTCTGATCCACATCTAAACTTTACATGTTCAAGGAACACCTCTTCCTTCACAAACACAGTGTAAAACTTAACACTTAAAGTTAGAACCTTAAGGATATTTTCTTAATATCTAATGTTATTATCAGAACAGTCAATCTATTTTGCTCTGGTATAGAAACTAGAATTATAAAGTTAACAACTCAAAAGAAAAATTTAAAATCATTCTTCAGATAAAACTTAATTAGGTCTTAATTTTCTACTATATTCTGAAAAATGTTCCATACTTCCTCTAATCTATTTAGAATTAATTGCCATAATCTTAATTTATTGTTTCAGTCTCACTTGTCTTATATTCTCTCTCAGTAAGTGATTTGCTTCTCTTCCTAAGTACTCCAACCATTATATCATCGTCCAGTCTCTCTCTTCTCTTCTAGTGACTCCATAAAGGTGTCACTCTTGAAAACACCTTATGCATCATGTAGCAGAAAGGAAAAAACATTCATCACCATGTCCTCTTATATTACAGAGGGAATCACCAGGATTCTGATGTGTGCTTTTGCTGAAAAAAATTTTGACTGCAACTCCTGTGCAGTGGCAGGGTTCCACAGTGCCATCTTCCAAAAGCCCTTTTGTGTAGCTAACAGACAGAACTAAGAATTGTTTTGCAAGAATTCCACTATTTTAATGAGTCTGTGATCTCCTCTTTCTTTCATTTTGTTGCTTTTTTTCCCCTTGATTCCATCATTTGCTTTTCCATGCAGATGTTAGAGAAAATATTTTCAGAGTACTTTGCATGTTATGAATCCCTGTTCTGCACACAGAGAGTTACGTACCTTTCCCTAAGAGTTGGTCACGACATCCACCAGAGTTACTGCTCCACTTCACCCCCAGACACAACAGCTCACTCCCACTCAGATTTGCCTGCTCTCTTGAACACAGAGAGCCATTTACTTATTATAATTTTCTCACACAAACACCTTGTGTAATGGATAACAGAGTCTGGCAGCTCATATTTGCAAGCAACATTTGATAAGTACAAACAACGAATGAAAATTGCTGGCCTTTTTGGGCTACCCCCCAGGATGAGCTAAGCCTTGGCTGTCAGAAATGCTTCCCATGCCAGAATTTCATAGTGATATTTATTTTTACCAGGCATTTTAGACTTTTTTTTGTTTGGCATGAGAGATCCTGCAAACTCTGCCAGAAATGGCTGTTTTTCTTCTCTGCATCATTAGTGGGGCGCCATTCCAACAGAGAAGGGTCACTCACTTGGTACTTAAGTACTTTTAAAGATGTTGTCCTTTCCTTCCTGATGAGATAATGGGAACAAAAACTGGAGGAGAGTCTTTCAACAGTTTGCTCTTACAAAAAAGCCAACTTTGTTTGCTAACACTAAACTCAAAATCAAACAGAATTTGGACAAAGCATTTAATACATGCCAGGAATCTATTATACAATTTACAGCTACCGTTGATTTGAAAACGAACATGTGGCCTCCATGAGCCACAGAATCTGTCATACTACTGTTTCCTTTTCTCACAAGCACATCACCCAGAATTCAAAAGTACTCTTATGACTGAGGAGTAGAAGAATATTTCAAGTTTTTTCCCCCACAACAACTTGTATTTAAAATACAGGGATCTTGGAGTTTGTTTAGACCTGAATCACCAGGTGAACATTAAGTTCAACAATATACATAGATCTCAAAATCAGATCAGATCTCTGTTTACTTTCTTTCTGTCCACCAGTTCAAGAGGGAAAATTAAATCTTAGCAGTCCAGATTAAAATGCAGTTAAACTAGTAAATAAAAAAGAAATTATGATGGCATCATGTTCACAGCACAGTTTCCTGTATGCTTATGGCATCTTACTAGTTTAAATATATTCCTGACTTACGACTTCCAGGTACAATTGCTGGTGTCACAGTTAAGCTCGGTAATGGTACAAATGCTGCCTACTTAAGAGAGTTGCTGCTGTTATCATGTTCTATCACTAGCTGGAAAACACAGAGTTGTTTCCAGAATTCACCTCGTGGCAGATGTTAGGAGTGAGAAACTTTGTGAATCTTAATTCTCTAAAGATCTTAAAGAACTATGTAAGTCCTATCTGCTTTTCTAGGTTTTACCCGAAGAGGTAAACCAGTATTAATACTGCATTATTTGGGAAAAATAATTCATTTACTTGTGCAAAACCACTGTGCTATAGGTGAACCAGATAAACAGTTCATTCAGTTTGAGAAGGCTCAGATTAGGAGAAGCACTAGCAATACTGGATCTTTTTCTGCAAACGACTCCCGAGGAACCAACAATATAAAAATATGGATTTCATCACATAATTTCATTGTTGTTTTGGCTGACCTTTTTATTTAAGATAATCTTATTTTTAGTGCATGTGTTTAGAGAGTTTGGTCATAATTCATATAAATAATTATTAAATAAAAAATTTAATTAGAAGTTTTTATGGGTTTGCAACTGACTCATAAATGAATCATCCAGATTCAGTGCCACTGATTTTTAAAACTACTTACATAATAAATTCTAATTTCACTTACAAGATTTCAAATAATTTACATAAATAATAGCATGTGAAGCTCTTATTCTCTGTTTCTTCAGATCTCTCCTCAAAACTTATCTCTGCTACGGTGCCCAAAATAATAGATTATCAATAAAGATTGACAGTTGTTTAAGTCAATGTTTTTCTTCTCACAGTATAATTTGGTTTTCATGTGTCTTTTTGTTATCACACCTGCAATTTTATTAATTATTATGTACAAGGAAAAGCTCATCTGGAAAATATGTGGGAAGCCTCGAAGAACACAAAGCACTATCAAACTCAAAGAAGCTGAGTTCTGCACAAGAACTTAGCTAAGTGTTTTAAAATAGGATAAAGCTTTGGATGCTCAAAGGATGAACAAGAAAGGCTAGAGACATTTTCTTAGTGTTTCTGTGAAACTGTCTTACATTGATTTCATAGTCAGATGGAACAATACTGAAGACTGCGCCCAGCTTAGGTCTTTCGTAGTTGTAATAGGTAAAGCAACAGCATTTCCAACAGTCTCTTGAAGAAAAAAAGAGTTTGTTTTCTCTAATATATCTAACAGGGTATATTGTAAGTACTTTAGTAATAATTATTAAAATTCTAAGTAACTGAAACATTTCATTCCAAGAAAAGTAATAGAAGCCAGACAAAGTGACTCAGTCTGTTTAAAACAAGGCATTTCCTCTGGAATTTTTTTCTTGATATCTAGTCCTGTTTATTATTCTATATAATACTCTCTCTGAAAGAGAAGCTGTTTCTCAGGAGAACTTTGTCTATTAAAAAGAAAATATTTCTGTTCAACATTAATAATATAATTTAGGATGATGAACATAAAATCAGCAGAGAGTAAGCTAAGCAATTAACATAGTGGGGGGAAATATGTGGTTCTGGAGAAAAACAGAAATCTGATTTTAGCTAAGTTGCTGAGACGCACTTAGAAAACTTACACAGAAAAGAGTTTTTCAGTCCACGCATCTTAACATAATAAAGACATTTTATTTCATGACGTAATTTAAATTACACCACTATTTTCAATCTTGTGGTCACATGGACTCTTATATAACTAAGTTAGCCCAGTCTACTAAATGTATTATTTCTGATATTCTACTTAAACCACACTTTGAAGTGAATTAAGCTAAATCAAATCAAGGTCACATTGATGCTGAAAGACGGTGTGCACAAAATGTACCAATGTAATCCAACTGGTCCTCCTTGAAAGACTGATTTGGATGCCCAAATGTCCCTGGCAAACAAAATGCAGCAATTTTAGTTAAGAGATGTAAGCACCACCATGATTCCCAGGGCAGATGGCAAAAGTGTACTCAATAGGCTTGCCCTAAAGTGAGATCTGTACCTCTGATAATCTACCAAAGGGCTGTGACAAGGAAAAATAAAGTTTTTTCACCATCATTCTTCCAGTTGATTTCAAAAGAATATTAAGCCCTTGTTAGATGTGCCCCTCTGGGGGCAGCTTTAAACTTGCAGATGGTTTCCAGTGAACCAGAAAAGCCTTCTCAATTTATTAAAATGCACTAGTCTAGGGTTCTAAAATCAAGGTGGTAAAACAAACTTAATACCTATGGCCAGACTGGCAGCATTTCTCCCTTTTCAGGTCATGAGAGTGAGGGAACAGGTGAGTGCTGCTGATCTGTTATATCACCTAATCCTGGCTCTGGCAAGCCCAGAGAGAAATAATAATAAACAGGGAAGTCTGTAAATGGCTCCAGAAATGACATCCTGTTTTTATATAATTTTCTGCAAGTCGTTAACAGTCAGGCACCACTACTACTGAAACTTACCATTATTAAAACCGCAAATGGGATCAGCGTCCAAAAGGTTTCCCTCAGCCGGTCTGAAGGAAATAACAAAGTCTAACTCATGGAGACCAAAGAGTAACAAGTGAAAAAAGAAAAAACCAAACCAAACCAAACCAAAAACAAAACAACAACAACAACAACTCAAACAATAACCAAACAAAAAACCAGAGAGATGTCAGAATGTAGTATTCCAAACTGGACTTTAAAGGCCTCTTGTAAATCAGTGCTCCAGATACTGATCAGGGCTAAATTCTGGTTTACAGAAATGGTTTAAATGACAAAAAAGGAACAGTGCACAACCTGTGGAAGGCTCCTATCAGCATTATGGAAGAGGTTTTTAAACACCAGTGACAGTGCTTATGTGTGTAACAACATAAGCCCGTGCTTCTCATTCTGCTTGAATATATCCACAGCTTTTCTAAATTCTGCTGAATTCTTGGTCTCAAAAAATATCTTGTATCAAGGTATTCGATGATCTAATTGTATCTATTACTAAAAAAAAAATCCCATATTTACATTTATAGCCTATAAGAAACTGCACAAAGTACAAAATTGAACAATCTGTTTTGAATGAGTTTCATTGTAGCACAAATAATTTTAGATAATATCATTTCATATGTTATGCTTATTCTCTTTAAGGCAATCTTACATTTTTTTTCAATCATTCTTCACGCTGGAGTGTCTCATTGTCTGCTCCCTAAACTATTCTCTCTGCTCATCTTTGAAATATTTATATCTAAGCCCTATGCTTTTAAAGACATAACAAAAGACAGAGGAGTGGTCCAGGCAATCTTACGTGGGATATTAATAGTTAAGTTATAACATCCCATTCACCCTTTTTAAATGTGGCTGTCCTTTAAATATAGATTAAAGTTGAGGTGTCAATAGTCACCCTCAGCATTTTCCTCTAGTGGAATAAAGGCAGATCATATTCATGTACAAATGGTTAATTTAATTTCTGTTCTTTTGCATTTGTCGTTATAAACATAGACAACATTTANTTAAAAAAAAAAAAAAATTTTAATCCTTATTTTTTTTTTTTTTTTTTTTTTTTTTTTTTTTTTTTTACTCCCAGAATTACACCCTGGGCTGGTATTTTTCTAATGGTGATGAAAGAAACTGCAAAGTAATTTGGGAATTTTAGCCACATCACCTTCTGGGAAAGATCAGCCCAGCAGGCTTGCTTCCAGCCACATGGAGTGCTCTGCCTCTCCTACATGCCTGGTACAACGGCCATTCCCAGACAAGTTCCTAGCGAAGAACAGAAAGAGCCCTGCGACTCAGGACTTTTCTGCTCCTTTCTACTTGAATCTACAGAAGGGACAATTCCTGTTGCTCACTGTACCTCCCTCTCCTGAGCACAAGGGATGCACAAATTCCAGCTCTGGAATGGTACGGACAGAAGGACACAACTTTTGAGGATCTCCTTGGTCACACTTCCAGTCCTTGCTCTCTGAGACAAGGCTGCTACACAGTCTATTCATTAACTTCACTAACCCAGGGAAGTGGTCACAGCACCAAGCCTGGCGGTGTTCAAGAAGCATCCGAACAATCCTCTGAAGCGCACGGTGTGATTCTTGGGGCGTCGTGTGCACGGCCAGGAGCCGGACTCGATGATTCTGATGGGCCCCTTCCAACTCAGCATATTCTATGATTTTAATTACAATTAATCTTCAAATTATGGTCTTTCCCCCACAGTTGTAGCCCTAAATAGCCCCTAGCAGTAGACACCTTCTGCTTTCCAACCTAAATCTAATCAAAATGACTTTGTACGTGCCTCTCCTCTTGCTCTTTCGGCTCCTCAGCCTGACTCGTTCTTCTCCCCCTGAGGTGTCCCTCGGCCCTGGAGCAGCTGCCCAGGGCATTGCCCAGCGCGCCCTCGGCAGAGCCGCTTCCTCCCGGCCGGGCCAGCGGGCTCCCGGCAGAGCCCCGTCCCGCTCCGTGCTTCCAGCCCCGTCCCGGCCAGCCGCGGAGCGCACGGCGGCGGAGGCGGTTCTGGGCGCGGAACTGTGGCGGCGAGGGGCGTGTTCCCGGCCGGGGCGAGCGGCCGAGCCGCGCCGGGAGCGTCGGGCGCCTTGGAAACGGGCGGAAGCCGGGAAGGAGCGGCAGGAGGAGGATGCTGAGCCCCGAGCGGCTCTCGCTGCCCGGGCCCGAGTACCTGGGTGAGGAGCGGGGCGGCGGGGCGGGGAAGCTTCCTGAGGATTCTCTCCCTGTGGTGTGCCGCGGCCCGGCCTGGGGAGCGCTCGGCGGGGCCGGGTGGCTGCGGCCCGGCCCGCCCTTCCCGGGACTGCGGCGAGCGGCCCCAGGCTGGGCCGGGCTGAACGGGGTCTCAGTGGCTCCGTGTCCGCCTTGGCTGGGGAGCGGGCAGCACCGGCGTTGTAGGACGCCGAGGTGGGAGGCTTGCAGAGCCCTCTCGGGCACAGGGAGCATCCCGCCGGTGCCCGGAGGTGTGGTCTCTGCGAGCAGCCGGCGGGAGCTAAGCTGCCGTCTCCTCCGCCGTCTCCTTTGGCGGTGTGAGTGGTAGCAAGCGGCGTCCAGCCTTTTTGTGATAGACTTCTCCCATTACCAACCTGTTTTGCTCACAGATCTATGTGAGCATCCTTATTTTATGCTCGTTTCCCAACATATAGGAAGAAGTGCTGCTCTTATGTTGGGAGATGGTTCGAACGTTAGCTTTTGTTCTGTAATAAGGTAGCATTGGTAATGTTTCCCACATGAAATGAAAATCTCTTACCCTGTGAAGCAGCTACTCCTTTGAAGACTACATCCTTTTTAGCTGTCTGTAACGGCTTGATGTTCCAGGAAACTAAGGAGCAAAGTGATTTGCTGTTAATGTGTCAAATAAAAATAATTAGGATGGAATAAAGTCAATATGACTTTATTTAATTGCTGAAGAGGAGATGAATTACAAGTAGCAAGCATTTGGATAGTGTTCAAGAGGGTATTTGTGAACTGAAACTCTTCAGCCATTACTTCCTAGGCCCAAGAGACTGTTCAGTAATAACTCTTATGAAGGTATACGTAATTTTCTGTGGTTTTCTTGTAGAAGGGAAGGTCAGAAATGGAATGGATTGGTTTGTGCTCCTTGTTCCATCATGTTTTTGCCATTTCTCTAAATCAAAATGGAACAAGAGTATAGAAACACTGCTGTGAATAGAAAACCTGTCTTGCAGGGGGTACTAGATTTGAAGAATTTTGTTTAGCCTAGCAGCAGTGTCAAAGAGGAGGGGTCCCACTGTCTTGCGAAGTATATCATAGCACTATAGGGGGTTAACCATTTAAGCAAAGGAGTGATCCAAGTCCTCTTAGAGTAGCATCTCATTGTGCTGTTGCTGCTGGGCTGCTGTTAGGGTGCTTTGTGCCTACCTGCATAGCTGCAACGCTATTCTGTGTCAAGGAAACTCAAGGCAGAAATAGGTTTGTGTACTGCTCCCTTCGGGGTGATTCTCATGGGACTCGCTCTGCTGAAGTTCTTATTGCTGGTTTGGGTGTTTGAGCATCACAGTGCCATGCAGACAGACTGAACACACCCCTTTGGCTTATGCTGTTCTGTCACACTACCTCAGCATTTTCAACCTACATGCTAATAGAGAAGTTCATCACTTTCCCAGTGTTGCTGTAGGTTGAAACCTGCAAAATTTCTTTTCCTTAATGAGCCAACTTGGTTTTAGGTTCTTGTAATTGTTTTTAATGAAATAGGCACTTTTAATTGTGTGAAACTTGTCAGTAAGGATTGAATCACTCAAAACAATCTAGGAAGCAGACTAAAAATACTTAAAATGTAAGAATAAACTAGTTATCTTTTGCACATCTGAAGGTAAGACGTGAGATTTCTTAGATGTACAAGATTGTTAGGTGCAAGCAGCTTTACTAACCACTTAGGTGAGCCTCCTTTTATCTCTGTTCCACATGCTGATTTGGAATTCCCTTTTCATTTTGTACAACCTTCTAAATTATTCTGACATGGGGTCTGAAGAAGACATGTGTGACCACGTTAGGTTGAGGAATAACTTGTATAAGAGTCTGTTCTGTTCATCACTTAGTATGACTTTCGGTTTAGATTCCTGTAGTGGTTTGACCCTGGATAAGTATCTGTTGTCTGTTGGAGAGGGGAAGCATTTTCTTTCTAGCTGCAAATGTTACCAAAACCAATGTTTCTGTCTTCGTGAGACTTTGTAACTTACCAAACTGCTCGCAGATCCTAAGAAATTTAGTGTGTATTAGCAGTAGGAAAGTGGTTAAAAACCAAAATAAAAGAACCCCCAACTCCCCCTCTTCCCACCACAAATAAACACACCTCCCCACATGTTTTTCTAAATTGCTTTTCCATTTTCTACATTGGTATTCTGAAATCACCATTACTTGGATTTGTTCTATTGTGCACCTTGAAGTCTTGTTAATACAGTTGTCTGAAGTGGGGTTGTAAGGAACTGTGATAAATTTCACTTTCTATAATTTCATTCTGAACTTGTGCTGCCCTAGGTTGCCACATGAGGTATTCTCTGAGTCTCACAGATCAGATGACCCTGTCTTTTCTGAGCTGGGATGGGTAACTCCCCCAAACTCTTTTTTCCCTCTTGCCTTTTTCATTATCAAAACCAGGCCAACACATAAATTGAACAGCCAAAATAACATAATGTGCTACTAGCTGTGTTTTTCCCTGCACCCCCCCCCCCTTTTTCTTTTCTTTTTTTTCCCCCTCTATTTGAGATGATTCTTCGGCATCCAGTTAGAATGCTAAGAGGGAAGTAAAAGCAATTGTGAGTTAAAACAGAAATGAACAGGAAGAGAATTGAGTATTCACTTAAGATGAAAAATAATTGCAAAGCTTTGGTATGCCAGAGTTCCTGGAAAATAAAAATCAGGGCAACATGTCTCATGCCACAATGGGACAGTAAGTAGCAGAAGAGAGATGACCATTACTTAGTGAATAGGAATGGAGACGAGGTCTGCAGAGTTGGCAGAAAGGCTACAGTGAAGATGATGTTGTTACAAGCAGGACATTATAAACTATTTTCATTAAATAAACAACATTTATTGTTTGGGTATAGTGATGATAATGTGTTTCTCATTTGATGGATGAGACTGAAAGTACAGTAAGCAAAATGAGGAATATTTGAGACACTTTTTCATGCCTTCCTCATTATGGTTTAATAACTGGTGATTGCTCAGTTATTTATAGCAGGCAGTGGAGCACTTAGTGTATTGTTCTGCTCATGCAGCTGTCTCTGAAGCTTCATATTGTATTACTTGCCTGCTCCCCTTTCCTGTTAGGGAGAAAAAGCAGTAGAGTACTGCGGATTTTGAAACTTCTATTTTTCTTTGTATTCTCCTGCCTTCTACTACCCAACTCCAGGACATTGTTTCTTGTCCTTCTTTGCCAATATAAGGCATGTAAGAATGCCAATATTCTGCTAGGGGAGTGCCTTATCAGTAAAGCATGGGCCTCTTAAATGCCAGAGACACGTGTTTCCTCATCTCTCTCATAAAAGGTCTTGGGCTTAATGATTAAAAAGAATATACATGCTTTTACAAAACTGAGAAGCTCCCAACAGAGAACTTCAGTTGTGTAGAAACTTTGCTGATGCCTAAGGCTTGCTCTTCTTCTGAACAATCCTAAGAAATTTTGATCTGGAAAGTACAGTTGTTTCCTTTAACAGCACAATCAACACATAGGCTACATCGTTATCCAGATATCTCAGCTGACACTGATTCCCCTCTTAGTACAGATATTTGGTAAATTTCTGTGGACCACTGTGGCTGAAGGAGCTCATGGTCTAGAAAAAGAGAAGAGAATTGAAATTTTATGTCTTGCTCTGTTGTACAGATAGGAGAACTGTAATGTAGAAGATTAATATAATGTGTAAGATTTTGCTTACAGAAATGTTAGTTAAATTTGAATCTTCTTAGACTCAGTCTAGTACTTTGTCCGAAAGATGGAAGCTTCACCCCCAAACTGCTGGTGCACCACAGGACTTCCACTTTACCTTGAAAGGTACACGTGATATCTGATCATGAATTAGGTAGAGTTCCAGAACACAGTCCTTCTGCATATGTCCCTCTGAGTATGAATAGGCAGGGAACCATAAGGCTACTTAATGCCTTATTAGAAACTGGAATAACAATTACTTCCACAATGTTAATAATTACACTGCATGATTTTGGATTAAAACAAAAACTCCCCAAACTGCCAACCAACCAACCAAAAAAAAAAAAAATAGTTCAGTGATTTGCTTTGGTGAGGGAGTGGTTTCTAGCAGCTGTGTGACACCTTGCAGGGGGCAATCTGCTGGAAGGACTTGGGCAATTAAGTCAGTCTGTGTGCAGCCCCAGGAGCGCAAACTGAAAGGTCACGGTTTGTGACTAATATTCTCATTGTTTGAAACAAATTCTCAGCTGTGGTCAAGATTACATTATAAATGGAAATATTTCTTAAGTTTTTTGTTGAAAGTGGTTTTGAAACTGCAAACATATGAAATGTGCTATAGTTACGCTGTGTGACCCCTTGGCTTGTGCTTCTGAGTAACAACGCGTCTCACATTGTGTGATGCCTCTGGTAGGACAAGGTCTACGTGTACTTACGTGTTCTGTCCTTCAAAAAACATTTTGCTTTTGAGGGTTAATAGGAAATTACACTGTGAAGCTGTGCAAAACTGGAAGGACCTATGACTGTACAGAGATGTAGCATTTAGGTTAATTGTTTAGTTCACTTACTTCTCTTTCCCAGGCCATTTCTTAGCAATATCTGAAGAGATTAAGCCCTTAATGATATCTGAAAAGATTAAAAAGAGCATCCTGTAAAACCATTAATGCTGGAAAAAATTCCAGAGTTGATGTGATTTTGTTCTTGCAGTTTGTCTCTTGCATCATTGTTGTTTTGCATGAAATTGATTTTGTTATTATAGATGTCTTTCCAATGTGTGTAATATGGTAGTGTTCTTAGTTAAACTCTAATTTAGAAAAAATACTGAAAGGGTATTTAGCTATTACCTTATGCTCTTAGAGTATATGTTCTCAGAGATTAAAAAATGCCAGAAATATTCCAGATAAATTAAAACTTGTTATGATCTTGAACTTCTGATAGCCGAAATGAATCATAATGTTAATTGCATCAAGTAGTATGTATTTTCAGCACTTCAGGTGAGGAGGAGGCAAATAAGTAAGAAAAGCTGCTCTTATTATCCAGGAATTCCCACTCCTGATTTTTCAGTATATTCAGTTATGCCAGGAATGACCCCAACTGAAAAAAAAAAGCCCTCTTGTGTGTGCATAGAACAAATTGCTTTGATAGGCAGCTCTTGTTTCAGAAGAAGTCATGTCTCCTGAAGAGTTAAGCAATAATATAACCAGATGATTTGACAACAATTTTGTAAATTTGTAAATAAAGACTTACCTCTGTAAGTAAGCTGTGGCTCTGTTCTGCTGCTTCTTTAAACAACGTATGTGATTCATTTTTTACTATCTGATACCAATTTCTTCCAATCATACTCTTTATTCAGGTTGTTTGGCACACTTTATTTTTAATTTGCAGCATCTGCTTTGATTTTTATTGCATCTTCTGGTCATCATATATTTGCTATTCCTTTCAAGTATGACAGGCAACTTCACTTCTCGGTAAGTGTGCTGGTATACTAATCTTCAGGTTTCTCTGCCTTTGGAAAACTCAGTCTTCTTGGAAAAAAGAACTGTCTACCACTGTAGCATTAGGCAGCTGTATCTAAGATGTAAAACTGGGAAGCTAATATGCAAAACCAGTATAGCTAATGTGACTGAGTTGCCAGTAACTCCTGAGGTGTCACCTAATTGATGCAAACAGTGCTGCGGCACTTCCAAGATCTTAATCCTCTCCATTCTACTTGGATAGTAAAACCGTTACATATACTGAGTGTCATGACTTAAAGGTGACATCTATTTCCTTCCTTCCTCCTGAATTTCTGGCTCTGAGCGTTTCAGTGCATATATTCTCTTTCGTGCTGTGATATCATTTGCACTGAATTTTCCTTCAAGACTTTTCAAATATCAATGCTTGTTCTTACAATATTTGTAATCAAACCTACAAAGCAGTGGAGTGTTTGTTCTCATCAGAAGATTGAAAGAAGTAACTTGGTGGCTTGTAGAAAGACTACTTTTACTATTTTAAATACATATGCAAATTTATTTGGTGTGGTTATGGCTAAATGGAATTAGTTGTGACTGTCTAATCTGTTGTAGAGAAATCCACTGAGATTGTGGATTAACTGTAGCTGTAATCCTCATTATGCCTTGTACTTCTAAGCTGAAGATTTTTATTACTTGGTCTGGCCATGCTTGAATTGAATTGGCACTGCTCAGCCCTGAATTTGGTTCGGAACCAAAAGTGCATTCATTCCAAAATTCATTTTAAACATTGGGCATGTGAGTGATGGCGGGGTGTGAGTGTCAGAGGCTGTTCCCTTAAGTGCTGCAGGAGGCAGCTTTGGAGGAGCTGGACATGTTGCTACTGATTGGACAGAGGCTCCAAGTATAACATCACTGGTAGTGGTTTAGTGATAAGAACTCAGATATTCTGCACAGAGGTATTTACTTAACATCAGGTTATGGGCTGCCTGAGAAATCCTCTGTGATCTTGCTCTATCAGATTCCTTTGTGAGAGCTGACTGTTAGTTTTTAAATCTGACAGCAAAGAGTGTGGCACCTAACAAATGAGTGTGGCAGGCATGCTGGCTTCCTGTTTGGGGTGGTTGCCGGGGATTTCAGAGTCGAGTTTGCAGAATATGGGTTGCATCTGTACAAGTGTAGAACTTGTGTTACAATAAACCCAAAACAAAAAAAGTGCTGAGGATGATGTGCTGGTGTAACACCTCCTGTGTGGAAACTGCAGTATACTGGAGTTCAGTCAGGAAGAAAACTAGTAGAGATAGCAATTTGGGCTTTACATTCTGATTTGGACTTGCTGCCTTATTATTGCAAAGTGGGCCTCAAAAATATGAGCAACATGTATACCAGTACATCATTATCCCTGCATTTTCAAAAACTATTAAAATGTATGAATCTTCTAATCTATTTTGCCTGAACTCCACGGATTTTTGACTATGCTTGCATAAATAGTTAGTGTTCCAGTATGGTTCCAGTGTTTGTTATGGAAAATACCATTTGTATAAATTAAGGAACTACTCTTTTGCTCTAACCAGACTCCTGGCACTTTATTTTGCCTTTCTGGCCTGCTAAAACCTGCCTGCAAATTACATTTTGTTCTATGACTTTTCTGTATAGTGTAGCATTAGATGGGTTATAAAACATATTACTTGCATCGTTCCATGGAACCGGGCAGTCAGTGAACAGGAAGCCAGAGCTGGAATTTGGTTTGGCAGTAGGAACTGTGCTACCTGGAAACGAGCACAGCAGCCAAAGGAACAAAGAAGGGGACTTCTCAAGGAGATTTGCAATTTTCTTTAATTTCTTTGCTCACAGATTTCTTCCCTTCCCCACACCTCTACCCACTCTTCTGGGAAATAGGGAGAGAGGCTCTTTGCCAGGATCCTTAGGCTGTGCAACAAAAAAGCTTAACAGAAATACCCTTTTACAAGCAATTGTACTCAATAGTGACCTATGTATTTTTTTGTACATTTTGAAATGTCATAGAAATGTCTAAAATTCTATGTTGAAAGTTGATCTATTCTCCAGGAGCAGATTCAAAGGTATTTATTATAGAGGTCAGGCACATTGTGCTGTGTAGCGCTGTGGGACCATGCCTGTCTATTCCCAAAGGCTTTTAGAGATGGTTTATGACTCCAAAAAAAGCAAAGTAACAGAAATATGGTTCATTGATAGGGACTGTTTTATGAAAGGAGTGTATACTTCTCCACAAAGTTTCGAGAATGGTTTTGCAGTTGAGCAGAAGTTTATTGCAGGCTGAGATGAGTGGAAGCCTGCTAGTACCATTTCCTGGCTTAATCTGGTACTGCTGACACTTCTGGAGGAACCTGGGGAGACAATTGCTGAGTGTAAGATGGACTGCTTCAGGAGGAGGGAGGAAGGATGGGCTGAAGTAAAGTTACCCAGTTGTTGCTATCTTGAGCCTATGACTGAGCAGCATGGACTCATTCTTCCCTCAGGGAACACAGGTGCGCAGAGCTATTTTTCTTTAATCACTCACATAAATTAAATTTATTCCTTCACATTAAAATAATTAAATAAAGCTACGCCCTATATCTTTTAGTGCCAGATAATATCTTTAAACCTTTGGCTCACCATTTTGCTATCAGCTGCAAGGTATTTTCCAGGGTGTGCTTAACCAATTTTCCCATTGTCCTGAAAAGTGTTCTAGGCAGAGAAATCCCCTGATAGCAATCAATATTCATGCATACTTTTAATCACTGTATCCACTGGGAATAATAATTTCCGGGCCTCTCTTGAAGTCCACCTGCCCCACACTGAGATGAAAGGGCCTTCCATGCTGTGCATCAAGTGGCACAGGCTTGGTGCTTACCAGGATATTAAACCCAAATTAAAATGGTTTGAAGAATACTGATGTGGATCTGAGGTTGGCCAGTTGCTGGTGAGGGGGTGATTCTGCCAAGTCTGGAGCAGATTGGCAAGGAGCAAGAACAGCCCTTGCCTTTCCTATATTCCCTAAGGGTTTTCTCCGGTTTTTTTTAGGACACAACACTACTTGCAAAGGTGCAGTAAGATACGTGTTTAGGATGGAGGTGTGTGCTTTGGGAACAGGGTTTGTGTGCTTTCCAGGTTAGGAATGATTTTCCTGGGTTCGTTGTAACTTGTCTTCTGATTGTTGAACTTGTAGATTTGGAAAGTCTACTGCTTGGTAGCTGGCGCATCACCTCAGACTCGCCTCTTTGTTGCTCCAACTTGGTTTCTAGCCAAAGACATCAAAGGGACTCGGTGGTAAATCTGTGCTGCTTCCTCCCTGGCAAATGCTTGTTTTGTACAGTCTGCCCCCTGTAGAAGCAGCAAAACAGTTTGTATTGCACCAAACTGTCTTTACTCAGGAGTCTTATGAGTGAGTGTCATTCTGTGGCGGGGTCCTGGCAGATCCACCATTTCTGAAATTCTCCCATGCTTGGCCTAGGCAGTTATTTAAGACCGGCTGTTGAACAATATAAATCTCTCTTGGCATAGAGACCTGCTCCCCACCTGCCACATTCACTGATGCTTGTTTGGAAACAGATGTACTTTTATTTGCACCTTCAGGAAGAAACCTTTACAGAACACCCTCGGAGCTACTTGGCTTTGGTATAGAGCAAAGGGCAAGGCACAGCTAAAGCTCTCCAACAGCCCCATCGGAATGGCATTGATGATCTGTGTAGGAAAGATGGCTGTGACTCAGAATAGAGGCCAGGAACTCCTCTTGAGTAAGCATTTTCCAGTGAAACTGTCTCACAATTCCTTATCTTCCTTCAATACCAAAATCTCAGGGGATTCTAAAAAAGAGTCAGCACTGTTAATGACTAACTCTGTGTAGTCAGGAAGGAAAGCAGGATTTAGGTGATGAATTTTACTATCCATATCTGGGAGAAAGAAACCTCTACTCTCTAATTGAGGAAGCAAATGCTTGATGTCTTGTGTAAGGCACACAGCTGGGCTTGTCTGGCTCTGGCCTTTCCAGGCCCCTTATATTCTAACTTCTCTCTCTTACTGTCTTTTATTTGCAGCTCAGCGACATGTCCTCACGTACATGGAGGATGCAGTGAGCCAGCTGCTGGAGAACAGAGAAGATATTAGTCAGTATGGCATTGCCAGGTTCTTCACTGAATAGTAAGTACATCAGGATGCTGCCAATAGGGCCAGCCTGAGGGGGGCTTTTGGAAACAGACAGGGTACATGGAGAATGGAGCTGGACACGTGCTGGTTATGTTGTGAATGCTGGATTTTACTGGGTTAGCCAAGAGCCGCCTGAACATGTTTTGGAAACATACATGGGTTTCATACAGTTCAGTACATCTTCTATTACAAACATTCCTGTGAAGCAGTCACTCTGGGGAACAGAGATTTTAAAATCATGGAAAACCGAGTTCTGCTTGTCTTAGTCAGGACAGTTAGTATCAAACTGCTTGAGAGATACTGAAGCAAACTGCTTCACATACTGCTTCTGGTTTCAACAGCACTCATTCTTCCTTTTCCTGAGTACGAATTTGAACTGTTTGTCTCTTTGTGTGGTTGTTGTCCTGTTGAATGCTTCAATAGGATGCCTCTTCTTCTTTTAAAATCTGTCTAAGTCCTTAAATACTGGACATGAGCACAATCTCTTCTTACTAATTTGCAAAAGAATTCTTGAGGGAAAAGCTGTGTATTTTCTGTCCACAGGAAGTAATACATTAGTCAGCTGAACAAATAGTTGGTAAGCAAGAGCTTAAGAAAGATGAAGAGCATGATTACAATGACCTCTACCCAGCAACAGGATTTCTTTACCAGAGTTGAAGGCAAGGTGGCTTTGAAATACCCAGCTGAAATTGTCATTCACGCATATCTTCAGATTAGATTTAGTTAGCATCTAATTTCAAACGGACGCTTCTGTGCCTTTTCTAAACTTCTCGTCATTTATACTTCAAAAATTAAATTGTAAGCAAGAGGTCGTTCATACAGTGAAACTGTTCAAAATGCTTCTCTGTAGTATTTCTTCATGTTGACGTGATAGCCATTTTCCTTTCACTTCCTATTCCTCTTCTACTTTTGAAAGAATAAATAGTGATTCAAGACCATTATAATGAACAAAACCATCACTATAGAGCAAAACCCTCAGATTGACTTAGATGCTGGAGATCTTGTTTTTCCCATTTATTTTCAGAGACGTGATTTTTACAATGGTTTTCTGTTCACAGTGAGTGTTTTGTGGAGTTTCTGATTTCATGAAAGACAGGAAAAGGCTGCATGTTCATTCATTCTGTAATATAGAACTAGTAGTTCTCTTTTTTCCTTTTTTCTTTATTTTTTTCTTTTATAATATATCTGGACTTTGGCAGATGAAACTATGTCCCTGTACCAAAGCACAAACAAGCTTAGTAATTTTGAGAGCTGTTAAGATTTGAAATGTGGGATTCTTCATTTAAAGTGGAGAATAAATGATAGCCAATATGGGTGTAGAATGCAAAGTTTCATATTATGAAAATGTCATATGTTCTGGTTCCCAGGGTTTAGTGGTGAGCCCTCACTGCCCAAAAGATTTCTGTTCATCTACTCAACTATCAACATTTGTTCAGACTGTGCTTTGAAGGCTACCCTTCTCTCCCAAGCAAATAAACTTGATCTTTAGTCTCAGCATCTTCAAACTCCAAGATAACTTGTGAGATTCCCGAAGGTTTGTGG
Organism: Pomatostomus ruficeps; assembly: GCA_013400735.1. Classification (NCBI taxonomy): domain Eukaryota; kingdom Metazoa; phylum Chordata; class Aves; order Passeriformes; family Timaliidae; genus Pomatostomus; species Pomatostomus ruficeps. Next base: position 2,296 of record VYZT01061733.1, on the reverse strand, counting down.
GTACTCTCCCAGTGTTTTCCTTAATCCATGTTTTTCTGAGGGAGAGAATTGGAATGTGCACATTTTGAAATATGCTGCAGTGATTTGAGATGAAGAGACTTGGTATTGGGATGTTCAGTTTTTAAAATTATCCTTTCCCTATTTATGCTCACTTAAAATTAGAGACCAAGCCCAGGGTTTAGAAAGCTAGCACGCAGGCCAAAACAAGTAACTTCTTTTTTTTTTTTATTTAAAGTGTTTATGGGGTAAAAGAATGGCTTTTGTAACTTTTCAGAAATCGAAATTAGTCTGTCAGAGACAGGTGTTAGATATTCTCCAAACTCCTCTCAGAGGGCATACTTTTCAATACAGTGGTGTTCCACGAAGCTCTCTGTTGGATTCACTGGAGAAGAGCAACCTGATGGCATTTCCATCATGCATTGCAATGCCCTACTTTACCCTGAGTCAATTCAAGTCTGTGAGGCAGTTACAACACCTTTTTTTTGGGTAATTAAGAAAATTTTGTTGGGACTTGGCATACCTGAGTGAAATTTCAGAATTGAAAATTACGTGGTCATTTAGCTCGTATGGATCAAGCAGTAATTGTTTTGCTGGCAATGAATGTTTCCAGTTGTTTCTAAGAAATGGAGTTGGGTATGTATTTCACTGCTATTCACCATCTAGCACTGGGATTGCTGATTGCAGAGGGCTGACCTCAATCTCTACAGTTTTCCTTCCAGAATAGTTTTAGTCTTCAAGGGTAGTTTTTTCTCCCACTTTATTCCAATGTTCATTTGTCCCAATCATGTGGACATCTGCTTTCAATCTTGGGAGTACCTTGAGGCTTCCCTCATCTGGCTCACTCCTGACCCTTACAGGAATAGGGATCAATCACCCCTCTGCCAATTAATCCACATCTTTTAGTTAAACAAGTAAAATTATGCCTCTCTTAGGACTAATCTTGATTTTATAGATATGCTGAAATGCTACTGGTATTTGTTCATTACAAGCCTGAGAAATCTCAGCTCTGCTCTTGAATCTCCATGATATGCAGACTCTTGAAAACCCTCTATGTAATTACACACTAATGCTGCTTTACTTCTCCCAGCCTAATGTCTGTGCCAACATATCTTAAAGGAACATATTCCCCTATACATTATTTATCATCCTGTTTTCTTGATCTTTCCTATACTGAAGAAAACCAGGGCCCCCATGTTAATGCATTTGATCACTCAGAGGGAATGTGCATAACATCCCACTTTATATTTTCTGGGATCTTAAAGGGAGTCTGTGTGTCTTTTATTTTTTTTCATTTCAGCTTAAAGAAGCAGCAAAAAAAAAAAAAATTGACGAAAAGGCTTCTTATTAGTACGTTTTACTTTTCTTGTAGGCTAACCCTTTGTCTGAAACTTCCAGCATGCAGGTAGATGTGCTGCTCTGTTCAGGACTCTTTGGAAAGCTCAGAAATAATAACCAGTCATAACTTACCTTGGTTAGGAAACTGTTTTTTCTGTAACTTTCATTGTTTGTTCAATAAATCAAACACAAGTAAACTGGAGACAGGGGAATGGACCTTTTCTTTGTAGTCTATATTCTTGTCACAAAACACTTCTCCGATTCTTGTGTTTCTGGTGAAATGTCTCCTGCCCACCTGCCAGCTGGAGCATGACTGAGAAAAACATCTTGCTTTTAGCTTGCAGATGTAGCACTGCTTCCACTGGACTCTGCAAACTGATGTCTGAGATCCCCTTTTTCTGTAAAGGATGTTTCTGCTGGCTCTAACTTGACCACCCTGCTGGATCTTGTGTGACAGTTTAACAGTATTTATCTGAGAAGGCATCTGTGATGTGTGTGTTTGACAGGGCTGAGGGTCAGATACTGCTTTTAGGTCTCTTGTGTGCCTGGCAATTCAAAATTCAAAATACCAGCTCTGCACTGTGTAGAGCCCTGTTTTACAGAAAGGAACATTTGCTGTGT
>VYZT01061727.1:2943-50299 GCA_013400735.1 Pomatostomus ruficeps | reverse complement strand
GACAGATTAACAACCGTGTAAAAATTATTACAGTGGAAATACTGGCCTAGAAAATTAATAAACTCCTTCCTCTACTTCTCTCTTTTAGCTTGCAAGGACTGCTTTTTACAAACTTTGATTATTAGCAAATTTCTACTTACTTGCAACTCAAAGCTCATAAAACCATACCTGCCATAATGCATAAATACATAACAGAATTCAAATTCTTATTTTTATTGCAATATTTTCAACTACATAAACACTAGCACAAGAAACAACTCAGGCTGCAGCTCACTCAATATTTTTATGTTGTAAGAGAAAGACCAGATGGAAACGGAATACAGTTTTTAAAAGAATATTAAGGGTGTAATACAAAGGGAAACAGAGAAAGTAAAAAAAAAAAAGGTATGACTAACACTTTCATAAAACCAAGTTCAAAACAAGGTCAAAACAGATCTTCCCTATTCTGGCACTACTATTTAAAAAAGGAAGAAAAACTATCCCATGTAGTAACTAACTCCTGCCTTATAGCAAACACATAAACAAGGAAAGCTGAACTATGGAGTGCAACTGTGCATTCTGTGACAATGAATTCCAGTTATTCAAAGTGAAGCATCAAGAAAGGCGAAAGAGGCTTAAAGCCAGGTGGAAGTGTAGAGGATTTCAAGGTTCATAGATCAGTCAAACCACAACAAGAGCAGGTGGCTCTCCCTCGCCCATCTCCACACTCACAGCATGCTGAGCACCAGCTCCTAACAAGCCTGAGCAGAGCAGCACTGATGTTTCTGAGCTTGTGCTGTAATTTCTTTGTCCTCAGCTTTCTTTGCGAACAGGTTGTTGGTATGGTGCCATGAAGTCACTGGTGAAACCCAGCAGATTGTAACTTCAGATTAAGTTGGTAGAGAATGACATGCTGATTTCCTGTGTATTCTGAAACAATTACACTCCTGCATTACCAAAAGCTTGCCCAAATTTTATTACATGAAATTGCTGAAAACATTAGAATGGCTTTGTTATCTGTTAAGATAAACCATATTAAACTGCAGGGGGGAAAAAAAGATATTTCAATACGAACTCACATCTGTGGGAAGAAAAAAATAGCAAGAAGAAGAGAGATTCTGACAATTTCTTTGTCAAGTATCAGGCTCTTGGCAAAAAGCACAGAACATTAAAATGCACTCTTGTGTATAGGTAGTAGTAGTTCCCATTTGATTGTCAGATCTGGCTAAGTGCCGCTCTGCAGCTCGATGTGCACACTAATACACACAGCTGGGTGGTAGAACATGCTGCTCATCTCTTATGCAAGAAGCTGTCACACAGATGTCAAAAACATCAAGCTACTCACAAATACCTCCAAAAAGTAAAAAAAAAGAGAGAAAAACTGAGTATCTGGCTATACCAGCTAGCTGATGTGAAAGTCTAAGCACTGTTACATAAGCACTGTTCATTGGCTTTTCAAACACATAAACCCCTAAATAAAAACTAAAAAATTGCCATTACTCGAAGGTATCAGGCTTCTTAAAAAGCATTTTTCTAAATCTGTTTTTTACATTTCAAAAATTATCAACAGTGTAACAGTTTATTCAGATATCAAGACTATGTTTCTTACATTTTAAAAACAGTCTTTTACATGTTGGGGTTTTTTTATAAAAAATAAAATTGGGATAGTTTCTTAAGGAAGGAATGTGATTTTGAAGTTGACATTTGTTTAAACTACAAGGCTTTCCAAGTGTTAGCTATTAAAACTTCATAGCTACCAAGATCATTCAAGTGGCTCACTAAAACAACTTATGTCAGAAATGAACCTAGAGTAATAAAAAATGCATTCTAAAAGTACCATTACAGCTTTTATTTCTCCATTATCACATATATTAGATTTCAGATTTTTTTTTCTTCAAATTATTTCTGTAAACTCTACTCATCAAAAGATCTTAAGGGACTGGCCAATTTTACAGCACCATTTACTGACATGAGAATGTTGTATTACCAGCCTACCCTTCATTACAGTCAAGACTTACCAAAACCTTGTCTGTGCTACATTCTACAACAGAGCCTCCCAAAAATCCTGGTACACATATGACCATACTGTACCACTACGCATACTATAAGCTGCCCTCCCTGCCCCTCTAAAAGAAGTCAAAAACATTTTTATATTCAGGGCAAAATTATGCATTATTATTATTCTATGTAAAGTCATATTAAAATAATCTACAATGGTCTAGCAATATTTCATGTCCCATATATCCACTTGCTAATTATACTACAATAAATTATAATTGTTATTTAATATAAGCACAGTGAACCCTATTCTTCCACTGAACAAATGGGTCCAGCTACAGAAGTAAGAAAATGCAGTTCAAGTGACCTGGGCATGAAAAAATTACGTAATGAACAATCCACTGCCATGCAAAGACCTCAGGCCTTACATCAGCATCTGTGAGTAGCTGTCTCAAAGCCTCTTTGATATTCTCTGCTGCAAAGGTACTGTTTGCCTTTGCTCACTGATTCCAACCTCTCCTACCCTTTCTCATAAATCACCAGGCTCTGGTTTTGGTTCACACACACACAGACCCGTCATGCATATGCACCACACACTCAACTGATGTAACTGAACTAAGAGTTCATTTATGTATTGAAGCAGCTTAGCAAGGTGTGAAAAATGTCTGCTGCCAGGATGCCCTCTCTCCCCACCCCGAAGTGTTAAGGGCCCCTTAGCTGTTGTTTTAACCTACAGGAACATTGTTCCTTTGGCCAGTGGTTGTTAATGGAACAGAACTGGCAATTTCCTTACCTAGCTGAGTGTAGATTTGCCACGCATGGATTAGCACTGTAAGTAATCATAATAAAAATTTGAAGCAATAAATAGTTCAAACACAGACACTTCAGGCTGACAAAATGTCCCTAAGCCCCCTCTGTATAACTCTCAATAAACTAATTCTTCTACCATCACTGCAAGCACCTTGATACCATCATCCACGTCTTGTTCTCTCCTAGCATTTGTGCAGCCTCTTGCAGCAGACACCAGTTAGTAAATGGGTCAGCTGTATGCATTAGCTGAGCAGTAAGAACATTTAAACTTTGAAAATGATCAAGTTTTAAGTAGATCTCGAGTTCTTAGTTTCTTCTTACACATACAGACACAAGATCACACATGTACTTCAGACAGCACTCAAGACAGTGTTTAGTTCAACATGGCTGTGAGTCCTTATGAACAGATAAGGACACTGAGGCATTTCTGGATGTCGTTCTTTGCATAGCTTCTAAAAATGGACAATAGTTTCTGAGAAACTAGATTTGTTAATCTAGCAATTCTCAACCAGCTCACCGCCAAGGAATCAGCAGACAGAAACCTTAGTGACTGTTACCAATAGCTGATTCTGCATGATGGAGCAAAAACACCCCTACACACCCAGTCCCAAGAAACCAAGGGGCTTTGACCAGTTGTGGAATACTGAACAATAATACTTGACAAACAAAAGATTCAATAAAGATTAAAGACAGATAAAATAAGAACAAGGGTTAATATTGAAACAATAATACATTTGGTGTTGCTGTTCATGTTCACGTCATGCTCTAATGACATGAAGATATCAATGTTTCCTAACTTCTATGGAAATCCATTACCAGGACACATGGCACTGGATCTCTGTAGCGTTAGGAGCTGCATATTATGCTTAGGAATGGAAAATAACACTGACATGGTGCTTTTTCTCCTTCAATGACTCAAGGAAACAGAAAGAAACATTAAGGATCACCACATTATTCTGGGAAATATTGCATATCTGCAATGTACAAACTTCACTGGGATTCAGTATCTAATTAATGTAGCAAAGTAAGAGCAAACACTGCTCTTACAACAAGCTGACCAACAAGCACAGAACAGACTAAGGACCTCCAGACTGAAACCCAAGGGCTGACACTGCTTGAAATGCAGATTCAGAACCTTTGCAACAAGCTCATCACTTCTGTAGACACAAAGATCTTGCCAACACAAACACTGGCAGGTCACACTAATACGGGTTTTTAGAACTAGCAGCAAAATCAAAGATACAATTCATTTTCTTGCGGCTTTTCATCATTTCCAGAAAATAACAAGCCTGGCAGGATTGCTGGTCTATATATATTGATAGGTAATGGTAGAAGCAACCAATGTGTAATAAAAACACTTTAAAAAGGGGGGAAAAAAACTAAGTGTTAAAATATCACCCAGAAGATAAAGCAGTCAAAAATAAAGTGAAAAGGATATGAAAAAAATAGAGATATTTCTTTAAATACTTCAGTTTAGCATCAAATGCAGCTTCTAAGCTGCCCTGGATGACACTGCAGAAGACAGTTTTAATGTAGGAAGAGCAGGTGTTAAGTGCAAATGCACGTGCCATGCAATCGGCTACAAGGAAGATCAATAAGGAGCTAGAGCATTAAATTTCACATACTGTAACTGTCATGCCCATTACACAGTATTTGAGCATCTCTGTAGGCCATTACAAAATTGTTGATTCTTGATATTTTTTACAGAACCAAATTATTTTCCAGAGATTTTATTAGCACAATAAAAACCCAAAAGCACTTACAAACTTGGCGAAAACTGAAGACATCATATTTACATATTTGCAGAATGCATAATTGTATTCTTCACTCCAGAATGAAGACAGGAAGATGGTTTAAAGCCTTACGGATAAAAGAAAACTTATTCCAAGAACATTTTTCTTTTGTGTTAGTCACATTTCACTAGACACACAGCTGATGTATCTTAAAGGAGGCATTTACGAGATAATCTTGCAACTATGTGCCCCACTTAACAGAACTACTGCCAAAAGAATGCACCAAAGGAAGGGGCATGCCAGTCCCCAGGGCTTCGCCTGCAGGAGCAGCATCAGACTTCTTGCCTCGTGCTTCTTGCCTCTGCTCTTCAATCTTTGTGCTTTGCCCTTTTCAAGGACATGATAAACTCAAATTTCCCTTCCAACGTTTCTCACTAGAGGAGGCTTTCAGCAGAACCTTTGTGCAATTCTCCCTCCTCACCCCAAAACACTTGAAATAACACAACATGATGTGTAATCATGGTTACAATGAATTCAGTCAACAACTTTCCAAAACAGCACAACTGACATGTCATTTTTCAAGATACACAGGAGAACAGTGTTAATACAGTTGCATCACTTTTTACAATGTATTTTAAAGGACATTAAATTAGAGATCACATTCTGCACATACATTTAACATCACAAAATTTGTACAAGAGTATTCCGTTGAGGAGAAGTGCGATTTGTAACATTTTACACAACTGGACCAGATAATCCTTGAGGTCCCCTTCCACCTTGGTATTATCTGATTCTATGATTTATAAGAGTGACCTTTGTAATAAATGCACAGACACTGGTTTATGTTAATTACGAAGTAATTTCCTAACTTCGTGTGCACAACACCATCAGTTAAATGATGGTAACACTCATTCAGAAAACCTAAATACTACAGTTGTTGACTCAACTTTATAATAAGACAACTATTAATAAAATACTGTTGAATTTTGGCATAAAAGTTCAAGAAGGATATTGCTATATGGTTTGCTGAAAAGAAGGGGTTTTTTCCCAACAAAAGTCATTTAAAGAAACACCTCATAGTGAACAACTCAGACTTGGTTAATTTTGTTTAGCTTGAAGGCTTTGCTTTGTCCACAGTCTCCAAAATAAGCCACATGAGGAACAGAAAGCTAACATTTAAATGTTAAGTTGGCAGGCAACAATTAGCAAAATTCAGAGGCTGAAATGTTGGACAAGTTCAGGCCAGAAACAGGGAACACAATTGAAATTAAAGGATAATTAGGCATTGGAGGAGACACCTCTGTGAAACATGAATTCTCCCTCATGGGAATTTTTTCTTATATCAAGTTTGGAAGTTTTTCTAAATGAGTGGTTCCCAAACTATTTAGACCAGCAGACTACAATGAATCATTCATATTTCCTTAAGAAGTTCTGCACAAACAGCCTAACCAAAGAAACTGGAGGTTTATTCAGCCACACTGACTGAAAGTTTGATGCATCTCATTCCTCAGTTTGGTTTTGATTCATCACTTTGCCAGTCACCAGTGGTCAGTGAATCAGGAGACCTTGTTGTTAGAAATTCTCTTCTGCCTCACAATGCAAAAAACCAGGAGTTTGTTGGGATCTGTATTTCACAGTACATTTGCAGTACTATCATAAGGTTAAAGAACTACAGCCAAAAAATGGGCTACTTGTATTTTATTCTTAAGCCACCTTTGCACAACATAAATAATGTTAGGGTATACTAGGAGGTAAAATACAGGAGAGTGCTGATGTGCTGTGAAAGAAGTAGATCTCTGTTAAGCCATTTTCTTTGTGCCAAATCCAGGCAAATTTCATAATGCAAATCAACATTTTGCTTAAGAATACATTTGTTGAGCAAACTTAAGAACTACATTTTCAAATAATGCTGTTTTAATAAAGCTATCCTGACTCATGAAAAGGCTAATACTTAATTTCCAGTTTTCATTTCTATTATTTGCATATACGGACCTTATTTCTCATTAATTTTTCCCCTCACTTGCAATGTTCAGGTATAATTTTGCAGAGCAGCACTACTCAACTAAAATGGAAATGCACAAAAATTATTTCTTAAGCCTTCCTAGTACCTTTGTTCAGGGAAAACTCTTGCCTGTCCTTTCTTCCCATTCACTTACTTTCCTAACTGGTCTAAGATTTTAGATAGTCCTGCTGCTACCTCTGCCTGTATTTTGAGAATGTGAAATTATACAGTGATAACAAATCTTTTCAAAGTCATCTCTTCCCTTCTCCATGCTGTTCCCAAATACAGGCTGGATTTCTGAAGGTGAAGAGAAGAGAGGCTGGCACACAGAGGACCATTCCAGATACCAACACAACTCTCCTTTGCCCTACTTGCTCCCTTTTGCTGACAAAGCATCCTAGACTTATACTACTGCGGGTTTCTTCTGCCAAATTTAATAAATGAACAATTCCTACCAAGAGAACTAACTCACTCTAGAATGGCTTGGATTCATTGTCTGAACAAAGGAAGAAGAGGGGCAGTCTTACTGACCCATAACATACTAAAGCTGTAGCTGTGTGGAAAACACAGACATGTTTAACCAACTGTGTGGTGGCACTGAACATTGAATCCATGAAATGACCCAGAAAAGAAAAAGCATCAAATAATTTCTGATTGCATTTTTAAGTAAATATCTGTACACATTATATAAGAACATTATCAAAAAGCCCACAGTAAATTAGTAAAACTGAGGAGAGGAACAGTGAGGAAACGTAAAAACCCTTTATATAAAGGGATACAAGCACACAAAAAATAATCCCAACATGGAAGTACAACTTGACAAAGAGAAGGATTGTTCTGAACTATCATAAAATGAAAGGTACACAGGAAAGTCTCCATCCAGCTGAAAATACTGCAGACACCTTGAAATCTAAACTCTCTTGCTTCCTTAGAGGATATGTCAAAGACACGGATAAATAATTTCCTTCAGAGTATCTACAAGGACTGGAGTCAACCATTTTATTATTTGATACAGTGGTTTTGTATGTTGGGGTACTCTCAACCTGAAATTCAAAAATCTAGAGCACCCTTCCTGACACATAGCCTGCGTGTCTGTGTTAAAACCATCTGAGTGACAGCAGCTCAGTTGCATTAATAAGGGAGGCTGAGGGCAAGGAACTGACATTAAGAGAAAGCTGCCAGACCCACCTTTGTTCTTATTTGCTGGCTTAACATGCTGTATTACTTCCCCTTCCACAATGGAATTGCTTCAGCATTAACTAGAATTCAAGTAGGGTTGAATGAGAAGAGAATGAACAATGTAGGATTTTAAAGAAACATTCAAAGGGAGGATTTTAAAATTAAATAACAGACAACTGCAAGAGCTTATGACCCACATTTAGCACTACATATGCTGCAATTCCCAACTAAACTGGTGACAAAGGCTTGAGAGTCTCCATGCAGAGCTGAACTTCCATACAAAATACGCCTCAAACCACTGTTAGTTGAACTAATTCATTAAATAAGAATTCCATTAGATTTTTACTTAGGAGTTTAACTGAAAAAAGACTACAGTTACCTAATAATTTTGGGAACCCTTAATTTTATCAGCCCCTGTGTTTGGAAAGAACCATGATGAAGATCCCTACCCACAGCATTTATTCAGGGACCTTTCTATTTCCATCACAACAATTTTAAGGAAAATCATTTCCAGCTAGAAAGTGCAAAAAACCCAAGTACTGTTTAACTCAGAATTCCTACCTGAATTTTCAGGCCAAGCAGACTAACTTTGAACATCGTAACAGCAGCGAGATCACCTTTAACGTGCATGAGAGAATTGTTCCTCTAGAACAAAGTGCAGTGATCTGTACCAACTTCATGAAGCACTAGGACAGGCTCCTAGAGCCTGCCATAGCTAAGAGGCACTGTACTGTAATTTCTCTAGCTCCTCATTCCATTTCTCTTGTTTTGTTCTTTAAGTTGACAAGTTAAGTGTTCTGTGCTTACAAGTTTTCAATAGTCTATTACAAAACAACTCGAATTTGTTTGCATTACACACCACGGGGATTAAAAAGGAGTTAATATATATCTATTCAGAACTATTGTGCAGAAAATAGCTGTGTTGTACAGGGCTTAGGCTGTGACCCGCTTAACTTTATTCATAGAATGCACAATCCATCACGTACAAAAACACAGAGGGAAATGTGAGGTGTTGGTAAGTACCGCTGTTAGAGAGAAATTCTGCTAATTATTACACCAAATAAGCATAGTCAACAGGCCAGAGCTGTGAGAGGGCATGTTTCAGGGCATTAAATGGCCGCCTCGGATGGAGATGAATATATTACACCGTGCCCTTTAGCGATAAAACAATTTCCGTGACACTTGCGAGCGCGGGAGCTCCGTGCGGGCGCGGGACGCTGCTCCGGTGCCCCCTAGCGCCGCTCCGGGAGCCACAGCGGCACCGAGCGCCAACGCGGACTCGGGCCCTCTGCGGGATCCGCACGGCACGGGAGAGGACACGGAACTCCCCCCCTCGCCAGGCACAAACAGACACGGGGGTCCCGGGGACACGGACTCCTACTCTTGCTCTGACTCCGGCACACGCGCCCTTAAACACCTGCGAAGGCTTCGCACACAGTGTTACTACAGCCCGCTCTCACAGCCCAAGCCGTATCTGGAAGCCTGTGCTATGCACTGAGGCTTCGAATAGCTTTTCGAATTGATTTTAGGAAAACATTTCATCAACTTAATATTTTTAATTACCCCCACCCCTCCCCCCCGTTTTGAATGGACTTTTATCATTACTATTTTTACCTCGATTGTTTTCACACAACCTAATAAAGTGTTCAGAGGCTGCAAAATTTGCCCATTCTTCCATTCCTTGCCTGTGTGTTGACCCTTTGTGTACTTCTGCGATCATATTTATTGTCCCTACAATGGACTTACAGCCATCCCACATCTCCGCTACCCTGCTTCTCTTCTGCTGCTCAGTGCTGCACCTCAGTGTTGAAGTCTATGCAAACAAAATAAACTTTGTAGCACAACCTCACTCATGAAAAGCCATGAAGGTGTTGAAATGCATTTCATGGTGAATACAAATTAATGTGTGAATACCAGCAAAATTGTCACCAAGTAAAAAAAAAGTACATGATTAGATCAAGTTAAAAGCACAGACTTCAAATGCTAGTATAATCCCTGCCATTAGTCTCTACATTTTTATTTTGCATTTTTACAGGAAAAGGCAAGAAAAAGTCCATGTTCTCTAGCCATTTAGCACATGGACACCATTTATTTATGGACACTCTATACATTGATGAATAAATTAAAAACTCTACATCTGAACCCCACATCTATCATCATGAAATGAATAGCAATATATTAATACTTTATAGTACTAATTTCAGCAGAATATCACCCTCAACCAAGCTGCTTCCTATTACTGGCATTAAATTACCACTTCTCATGACTCCAAATTTCATGTGCTTCATTAAACTAAACAAAAACAATGTATTTTAGCCTGCGTAGAACTGTATTCTACCCCACCAGGCAGAATAGAGTAACTCCTAATCAGTATGTTAGAAGTTTTAATCCAGAAGGATCTCAAACAAGTAGTTCCCTTGAAAAACACATGGAGATGATCTACTTCAGAACAGGTATTGTTTCTTAAGGATCCTGAGATGTGCAGCCCTCTGAAAGGCAGGGGTATGATCCCGTACTAGATCCCAGAGTCAATCTGAAATTTAAATGCAGCATGATTTCCAGTTCTTGATATCCAAGAAACACAAGGAATATGGTTCAAGTTTTAGACAGTGGAATGAACCCACTCGGGTTTATCTTCAGTGCAGTCCCCATGCAAAACATCTCAGCTCTCATCCACTGGCATCAAGTTATCAACATTCGAGCTCTGTAGCCCGCATCAGTTTTACAGCCACAGAGGAATGCTCCTCACAACAGCTATCACCTGCAAAACTTTCTCCCTCGAAGTAAAACTCATCCAAGAAGAGAAGACATCGCATTAAATTTCTGTCACATTCCTTTTGCAAAGCATATCATTCACATATTTGCAGGAATATAAAGTTTTTCCCCTCTTGCAATATATCAGCCCTTTCCTCCACAGGATTAAGATTCTTTCCTGAAAAGCTGTGAAATATATTTGCCCGTATAGCTCAAGAAATGCTTGACTGGTTATATGCCTTAGATATTCCAGATATTTATAATTATTCATATTCTCAGATGATGCAGATTATTCATGGACATTGATTGGATACCCATGCCGAAGCCACTGCTAAGAAATTGCCAAGCACCTTTTCAACAAGAAGTTTCCCTTATCCACTTTCAAAGAATTATCTTTGCCGTAAAATACTGAAAAAAACCCAAAAACCAACCTTACTGCTGATTTAAAGCAACAAATTCTAGAATTGTGGTCTATGTTCTCTTTTGCTGTTACAAGAAAATGAATATATGAAAAAGTGGCTTGATAGCACTCGATTTTACTTCATTTTCAATATTAATTTAATTACATGACATGACAAATCATTAATGCAAACAGGTTCATCATAGTAATACAAGCTTCATACAGTATTTTTTTTAAAAATTAACTTACTGTCACCATTGTTTTATTTCTTTCCTATAAGTGAAAGCTATTTGGAATGCATTCAGAAGGATAAAAACCTCTAACAAAATTCATATGCTCCTCAGTATAAAAATCGTTATCCTATGCTTCTGATAAAGTAATTTCCTTTTAAAATTATCTGGGAAGTCAAGCATTACCTATTTTAACAAGTCCAGTGCAAGGAATACCAACTGTTCTACAATCATAATTTGCAGGCTACCTCAGAAACCAAAACAAGGGCACGTAAACAAATATCCTGCACATCAGGAACTCTGGAATCAATAAAATGGATTTACTCCTATGAAACTGCTCAGCAATGGAGAGGCAGGAGAACTTCTTGCTTTCAACTCTTTCAGGCATATCCACAGTACAACTTTCTTTAGGACACAGTCCTCCAGATAGCTCCTATGTCAGAAAATTCTAATGGAAAACTAAGGCAAAGTAGAGAGAATCTGGGCTTTTGGTAACAAGTTAAAATCTACTTTGGTTAATATGAAGCATTTAGTTATTATGCAGTTACTAATTCTTATTTCTGAACTCAGTAATTGTTTTCACATTATAGTAGGCATGGCGTGATATCAGCACCTGGAGACTATAGCAATAAAGTCTTGAAAATTGTCTTGTATGACAGTAGATGATAATATCTGTCTTGCAGAGAAACACTGCTGGTTATTAATAAAAAGTTGTCCTATAGAAAGGTATTCTGTATCACACTGGGGTTTACGCACCTTGCTGCAGAGACAGTCTCTTTTCTGCTGTCAGAATGCTCTTGCTGTATGTAAATATTTCATATTATTACCATCATTCACTCAGTGCTCATATCGTCTGTTCAAGCATCTATTACTGCCTGCCAGATTCACTCGAGGATAACACTTACTCATGTCTGCTGCTCAGGCACATGCAGACCCCACTGCTCAAAGGTTCTTCAAAGCTCCATCATTTATTGAACACCGCACAAAGGCCGGTATCACCTGCCGGGCTGTACTCGTGCAAGTGGAGGCACTGAATGCATCGAGTAGGTACAGCAGTTTATACAGTACCCAGACTGAACTTTTACCCAGGGTTCTGTCAGCAATTTAAATCACAGAAATAAGTTCTACATTTCCTGAACTCTCAGGTAAGAACTATAAACCTTAACAGAAGGATATTGAGTGCGTTTTAGTAAATTTTCTTTGAAAGGAAATAAACGCCAGTGGTCAGTTTCACACCCAGTTGTAGTTGCATGCAGCACAAATGTTTTATATTTACCTAAATTCATAGCCCTGCATGTAATATATATATGTACTACGTATGTAATACAAGATTTTATCACCAGTGTTACCCTTTGATATACCTTCCAGTAAAATATCTTAGAAATCAGCTTTCTAAGACACTGAAGTCCTGTTAAGACAGTCAAGAAGAATCGCCAGAGTCCTCAAGCAGGACAGTCTCCCTAGTGGTTTGAAACAAGGTTTTGTTTGAAATCTCAGTTCTAGTTTAGGGAAAATATTTTTTTTAAATTTGATTTTTTGTTTATTTTTTAGGAAGCAGTAAGCATCACAAACAGACCATCCTAAAAAGTACAAGACTGCACAATTATTCCTTCTATCCCAGTGGACCCTGACACTTTATATGACAAGATCTAACTGTTCATCAGTGAGGCTAAAAGGAAATGAAAACGTTGAATTCAAAAGATCTGCCTTTCAGTTAACATCCTTAATGTAAATTAGGGTTAAATGTGAATAAAATTAATATTTAATCACTTAAAAAACTTCTATTCCTTTCTTCTCTTTAAACACTAAAACTTAATTATAAAATAATGTAAAACAAGTGTAAATTTAAAAGAATCATTTTGAAGATTTGCATTAATAGTTCAAGACCTATTGACACAGATGAAAAGAAGGGGAATGCCAACATTATGTTGCTTTAAAGCGCAGTGTGATTCTGTTCCTTGCCAAGAGGCAGCAGGCGCCCGGGCACTGGGGAGGGCTGCGGTAGGGAACGGGGAGAGCGGGATGCAGAGGCTTGGCAGGAGCAGCACAGCGAGGCTGACCCCCGGTAAAACACCAAGGGCAGCTACAGGAGCTACAGGGGAGTGCTGGGGAGAAGACAAAGATCTGGTCAAACTGCTACAGCAGGGTCTCAATCCATTGTTTCACATGCCACCATGGAATAAAAAGTTCATGTCATACAGGGGCACAATCCAGTTTTTAGTTATGATGCAGCATGATACACAGAAAACAGTCCAAAATTGGGGCTTCTGACATCAGCACAATACCTCTCCAAAGTCATGCAGCTCTTACACAATCTAACCTGCAGCCTTCCCAAACTTTCACTCTGGAATCCCACACAAGGTGAATCCTGTGGGCCTTATGGTTTTGCATGCAGGTTACTGTCAGTCTATACAAACGGTTAAAAACCAATACATAAAAGCTCAGACTTGGATAATCTGTATGTCCATGAAAGGCAGCTTCGCTCTAAAGAACCAAAGAGGCTCATTCCACCACTCTTCTCCATGCAAACTTGGAACTAAGCCCAGGTTAGTTGTTTCCACAAAAAGTAATGAAATTCAAAATCCCTGATGTGTTTCCCATTCCTGTCTTGAACATAACTGAAGCACTTTGTCACTTGCAAACAACACATAAACGAAAGACATGAGTGAGTTTCATGGCAAGCACCAGTCACTCAGGGTAAGAATTTGAATGCTGAAAACCCAAATCCAAATTTTGGTCTTTCAAATCAGCTTTTGACTACCCTGAGTTGAAAACTTTACCTTCATTGCTTATACCCTAAAACTTCCCCAAGTACCTGCTCAACTTTTGACTAGAATTCTCTTGAAATTCTAACCTATCTCAAAGAATTTTGGCTTCTATGAGAAGGTGCATGCTTCATAAAATTGATTATGTAAGTCACGTATTGAATTCTAATATTAACATCATTCAACAAAAATCCAGAGAATCATTTTTAAATCATACCACTCTCAACAGTTCTGCTTTACCAAAGTGAACACACCACTAAAAGACACCATTGCTTAGTCTCATGAACGTAATGCAAGTTTCCCTTCCAAAGGGAAAACTCAAACCCAGTGCGGTATTATGGTTAACTGTTCCAAAACCAGACAAGTTCTCCCAGGACCAAACACAGGTGGTTGTTTCATTTCTGTCCCGCTCAAGTCAAAGATATGAGAGAGAGAAAGGGAGATGTTTCTTGCAAATTGGATCAAAATAAGGAAAGAGGAAATTGATTATCTGCAAAATAGTTTTCTCAGCACAAAGCACCCACCACCCCACCAAAACTATAAAGGCTTATTAGACGTGACCATCACACTGCTGGTATTTTGTTAAATCCCTTTTGCTAACTGAACTTTAAGTAAAAGAAAAGTGGTCTTATTTCCCCCTTAAATAATGTTACCCTGCCCCTTCCTGCAGTCATGTTCATTACATGGACTTTGTTGACTGTACTCTACCACACAACATTTTAAAACCTGAATCCCAATCAGGGCTACTCTCATTAAAAATGTGACCTTTCCCCTTCAATGAAGCACTGCTAACATAAATTACATTTTGTTGTAGCCCAAAGGTGATAGAGATGAGAGCAGGCTAAACAAGGTATAATGCAAAAGCCAGTTGGGTCAGCCTTTCATTACAGCCCTTTCAGAAGCCATTAATCTCGCCTGCAGTCAGTAGGCTGAAAAGAACCACTTCTTCTAACCTATTCAAAACTAGCCATAAGGCCAGGTCATGCAAGATGCAAATAATCCTTGGTCCTCATAAAACCACTTCGGATGGTATTAGGTGAACATCCTGGCATGTTATGTCAAATCTCACTGATCAGACAAAACTCAACAGGATCAAATTGGCCAAAATAGACCACAAAAACCAGATACGAATTAATCATGTTGAATTCAAAGGAACTATAAAATAGTTCTGTAGATTTTCAAATGTGAATAGAAAATGCTATTCATCAAGTTCAGCTTAATTTGTGTTTCAAGTCAGGGTCCACATTTAAAATAATGGAAAAAATGAAAAGTAGGCATTACTGTATTTCAAAGAACCTGGCACAAGCCAAGAACAAGCCAGTCCTTAAAGAAATACCATGACAGATTTTAGTAGTAGGCAACAATGATTTTGTCTACCTGGATCCTTCTTTTGGTACTTCATGGCCAATTACAGTAAAAGTTGCTCAACAGGATACACACGTAAGAAAATTCCTGTCACAGAGCAGATGCAAATTTAATTACTTAAAGTTAAACCTTCCATCTTGTCTAGAGGTCCTTCAAAAATGCAACTGTAAACAAGCACTACATTGCAATCAGGTGTCAAGGGCTTATTTGATCTCTTACAAAATATGTCACAAATCACTGGCAGAAAGTGGGTCGAGAGGGAGAACAAAGGAAAGAACTGTCAATGGACTAGGTAGATCATGTGAGCGTGCCTATTAGTGCACTGGATCTTCCTGCTCCTGTCTAATGCTGTCCATATAAAACCTTCTTAGTTTGACAGTGTTCTGTTATCCTGCATTTGATGTAATTTTTCTGTAGTAAGCAAAAAATAAAAAAAAAATCTGTGAAAAGAACTGATAGAGTAACCAGAAAAAACACTGAAGATACCAAAATTATTAATTCTGCTAAAATATCAATTTTGTGCTATTCTTCATGTGTGATATTTGACAGAACTTCTAGAAAGCTCTACATTTTTGAGAAAATAATCACATAAAAGTTGGAAGTAAATTACTTTACATTGCAACAGAATTATAGATAGTTCCAAATAAGTAACACATAACCCGTTCTTTTAAGGAAGAAAATTACAACATTGTACAACTGGCCAGAAGAAAAGCATGTGTATGTGATGAACACAGTCTGCCCTCTCTGAAACACAAGGTACTTTTGGGGGACTGGAGTTAAAATAGCAGACAGCTCTCTGCAGTCCTCTGGTGGCTCTGAAATGCTGGTAGGTCACAGCTCATGAACCCCTGCACTGCAGTGTAGCTCAGAATGGAGAGCACTTAAATGACAAAGTATTGGTAATGTTAAGGAATTTATGGATACACAGCTATGAGGACATAAGTCTCATGGCAGGAAAACTTGGTAGGTCTGTTATTTAATAGAAGAGCCCCTCGGATGTCCATAAATGCACTGCCTGTTTCCTGTACACACTCAGTTTAAACCATTTACCACAGAGTTAAAACGAAAATTAAAAAAAAATCCATTAAAATTCACAACTGAGCATGCCAGCATCTCTCAGAGTTCCTCTGAGGTCTGTGGAGTTAAACAGCAGATGATCTGTGTAACTTCAGCAACAAAGACTCACTCGTCTGCACAGCACACCTGGTCTGCTATACTGAACATTTTGGAGGTGTGGGGCCAACTAATCCAAAATACATCGGGCTACAGCAGCCATAGGTGTGTCCCTTATCAGACCAGCCACAGCCACGAGGCAAGGTCAGTCCAGCTTTCGGACACATAAGCTCTTCTTCAGCCTGGTCTAATACATATATTACCTTTACCTATCAAACTTGTCTCAACATAGCAAGGAAAATATCAGAACTTAAATACTGCTGTCAGAAACTCAGACTTCATTTTCTCTGACTCAAGCAGCATAACTTCTACATTACATTTACTGGAGATTTGGCTTAAGTGCCTATTTATTCAGAAAAAAAATTGAAAAACCCCTCAATTATGGTTGCTCCATTTTACAATTCTTTTACATGAAACCAAAGTATATCCTGATCACCTGTAATAGAACCTTTTCAAAAATAGTATATTGAAGAGTCAGTTTAGAGAAGCCCTACCAAGTCTGACAAATCAGGCCAAGGAGTTCCTCTTTCCCAAAATTACCCAAAACTGGGGTGTGGGGAAAATATTTTCCTCTTAGGCTTACAAAATTTAGCCTTTCTATGTTGCTCTAAGCCAAAAGAGTAGATATAAAGTAAGAATAGCTAGGAAGCTTCCGGAATTGGACAACGCCTGACTTGGCTTACTACACAGGCTGCTATTTTTGCTATTTAATCAGGGCTTTGTGTCATTTATTGAACTGGTAAATATAGCTTAGTTCTGTTTAATAAATCTGTCTCATGTACACTTCCTTGCTACTGAGCAAAGAAACCCAATTATTAGTTTTCCTACCCAATTCTCCTTATTAGCAGAATAGCCCCCATCAAGAACGATTGCGAACAGTTGACACTCTCACTTATTTTAAAAAGAAAAATTTCATCTTGGTTCAAACCCTGCCTCCTGCCCCAAAAGATCTTTAAGTCTAAACTATTTTATTCATTTATTAGATAACAGTAGTTGCAATCATTTTGCTTCGAATTGACTTTTTTTTTAATCCCCCAGATGACTCTAACATTGCATTTACGAACAAAAATGCACTCGATCTATTTATCTCATTCCAATAAAATTTAAATAGTGCAACACATTATTCATCTATCCATATTATAAACTGTTGTGTACATTAAGTGGATAATATTATTAACACTAATGTTTCTGTAGGCTATTCATTAAATAAATGGTAGACACAGTAATTCCATCTATTACACATGGAGCTCAATAACAGCTGTAAATGAGAAAATTGCAATAGACATACTGAGTAATAATCAGAACTAAAACGACAACTGTAACAATATATCCATTGTGTAAATGTTCTGATTACAGAAACACAGACTAATCTGTAATTTTTCATCACTGATAAATATTGGTAACCAGCCAGAATTTAAATTCTATTTTATCCAGTTACTAAAACACAGCTACAAAATGTACTTGATTTATTAATTTAAAGAGATACAAGTATTTTGTTTACTATGATACAGAACTATGTGCAGCCTGACATCAAATCACCATACCTGCCTAAAAACTACAGCTAGCCAAATGCACTGTACCTTCCCACGAACATAGATACAAATATGACACACAGAGTTTTGCCAGCATCATATCATCAAGCTATCCTGGCTTGTCAGTAGGAGTTCTCTAAGGCTTCCTGTTAGCATTTACAGGCACCACGTAATCCCAGTTCTGAGCCTGCTAGAGCAACTGCTCATGTCAGGAAAGAGACTGAGGTAATTTTCCAGTTTGAGAGCTTTGGTGATCCTACTAAAAAACCTCTTCATTACCTCTAATATCTTAACATTTTTACTACTTTTCATGATGTAATGCCTAGAAATTATCTGTAGAAGCACATAAAAACCTTTGTGGCATGCTACAAACACAATTAACATTGTAATGCTACGCAAGGAAAGTCTGGATCATTCCTAAGAATAAACACAATCAAAGGCCTAATATTTGGGATATGAAGTACTACATCACCTGATACAAAACTGCTTCAGTCAAACACCTGGCAGGATTTCCTGCAAACAGTGCAATTTAGTAACAGGCAAAGAGTCAACATGGCAAACACCAGGGGTTATTAGATAAAGGCTCCTTAGGAAAATGCCAGCTTTCCTCTGTTTTCTGCCTCTGTACCAAAAGTCACACAAACTTGCCAGCACGTGATGGAAGAGGCTGAGGTGTGGTCCACCTTGCTGATACTGACCAGATGGGGAAGATGCTGCGATTGGCATCGAGCCCAAGGAGAAAGAAATCCGAGGGGACACGGGCAGAAACAAACGTGTTTGACAAGAGCAAGTCAGGAGCTCTCTCCCAGACATCATCCACAGGGACCCCTGGCTCCCCTTTGCTTACACTGTCACTGCATATGCACAGGCTGATTGGATATATTATGCACAGGAATTAATCAGGCCACTGGCACTGTCAAGAAGTCACTGAGCTTTTATTATGCATGCAAAGTTCTGCCATTTTGCACACACAGATGAAATTTGGAATTCTCAAAGAATTTCAGAACTAAATTAGAAAGGAGATTAGGCCCAGGACCACAGCAGTACAGAAGATTCCACATGCCAAGGAGACTTCCTAAGAATCAGTAAATCCATTCTAGGCAGTTCACACTGTTTGAGGCAGGTACCTCTCTGAAGGCCCAGCACTTATTCATGAGCAGGTCATGTGTTCTCCACAACTATTGGTTTGGATTTTTTTTTTCATTTTTATTATTAGTAGCTATGTTAACATTCCATGCTTAAAATAATTCTCCATTTTTTTCCTCAGTATCAATTAATTACTCTCCCTCACTACTCCTCACAAAACAAGATTTAGCAGATGCCTAAGTGAAAAATTACTTGCCTTTAAAAAAATGTGATGCACTTATATTGCCAAACAGCCTCTCTTAAACAGCAAACCACACATGTAAATTCACTTATATATGCAGTATACAGCAATCACTCATTACATCTCAGTCAAATAAATGCTAGAATATTACACTAGAATCCACTAGATGTCTGGCTTTGTAACTCACTTTTTATTGATTCTCTACCATTCCGTTCTGTGTTACTTTTCTGCTTATCTAATCTTCCTCCCAAAGTATCACATTGCCTTAGAATTTTATCATCTTTCAGCAAGTCCCTCTTTCTTGAGTTCTTATTTTGTTCCTTCATTGCTCATTGCCCACCTTTACTACTGACTTCATTCTGTAATTTATTTTCTATAGGAACTGGATTATATCCTGTTCTTTACTTAAATTCCTTGAAAGTAAAATATTTACAAGAAAACAATATTGCCCACTGATTAAGAAACAAACAAAAAGGATGATAAATTCATAGGCTTGCTAATGTAAATTTCTAAATGCTCTTTAATTACAAACTTAGGCAAAACCACGGGCAGTTAAGTATGAACCAATGTAATACTGAATTCTATACACACTTAAAAATTGAAAGCAGAAAGTTCTGCAAAGCAATAAGCTTTTACTTTAAAACTAGCTACTACCCTTGGAGGATATAATCAGAAACATTCTACAACACTTGATAAATCCAAATTCTTGGGACTGTTCTTTCAGTTTTAAATCTAGATATCGGTTTATAACCATACCAAAAGATGAATTAATTAAATCGGTATTTCCAAAGATATTGCTATACTTTCAATAGTTTAAAATAACCTTGATTTGATTCATCAACTCGTCATTCTCAAACAAGCAAAAGTCAACTTCAGAGCACTTGATACCATGGCATAGCCCCACCTTTAAGGAAACTGGACTTCTGAGGCAGAATTGTCCTAGCATAAGTGCCATTTCAACAAGTTGAAAAGATTTGTCTGCTTAAAGCCCTTCTTCAGGATGGTCTGACAGTTACCTCTTCTTTCCCATGCTTTATTAAAAAATTCTAAACAATTAAGGAAAACCAAAGTTAATTATTTAGGCTTCAGAAGAATATAATGTCAGAATTTTCAGGATCTAACAAGACACACTTCACTGACCTGATTTGAATGAGTTAACGTTGACTTTCTAAATTTCTTCTTCTATTGACATTAAACCCAATACCAACAGATTTCTATCTTCTTCATGAATACTTAGAGCTTTAGGCTACAAATACCTTAATGAGCTTGATTTGCAAACAGCCACAATGAGACCAAAGTTATGGAGGTCACGCTTTTTAAAAAAGGCTTCCATGCCTTTTAAAGAAACTTTTTCAGTTTCTCTCATGGATGTTCACTTATGATTTCACTCATCACAAAAATACACATTTTGGGCATAGATTTCAGTTTTTAAAAAATTGTAAAAAACAGTATCTGTTTGGCAACAGGAAGTCAACTTCCCATCCCCTGGAGTCTCATACCTCTAACAACAACACTTTTAAAACTTATTTATGCAAACAAGAGACAAGACGATTATGCAAGGAACTCACACAAGAGACAGCTGCATTTCATCGCCATCTTGTAAGACATGAAGAAAAGCTGAAACCCATCCTACTCAAACATTGATAAAAAGTGCAACAGAAATCTTTCCTTCGTCCTTAAGTCCAGTTTCTGATTAGCTGGAAGCACACCTTCCTTTACAGAATTGCAGAGAAGTATTACTAAAAGCTTAAAGTACATTTAACACTTTGAGATGTTCCAGCTCTACAATTTAAATCAACCCTCTAAGTTATATATATTTCATCACACACAGCTGTAGCCAATGACTAGCAACGACTGTTAAATTAATTGTTACAAAATGATAAATGCTCTGGAATGCTACTGAGAAAAGGTCTTGCATGTGACACCCATTATTTCCAGAATACCAGAAATGCTGATACTTGTATTAACAAGTGCATGATTAAACTCTGTAAGTTTCCCAGTCCACCAGTACATCAGAATTTCAAGACGTGACTCAGGACACATCAGATTTTGTGCACCAGAAGGCCCTGGACAAGTGGAGAGCAGGGCTAAACGCAGAACTTGAACCCAAGTGAGCGTCCAGAGTGGTCAGAAGGAGACTTTTGATATGAATCACAGGTCCTGTGGTACCACGGGCTCACACAATAAACAATCTCTGCCTTTCTTCATAACCTTGTTTAGTAGTGTAAACCAGTTTCATCTCTCTGCCCCTGAGTATATTTTATCAGTAGCTGGAAATGTCAAATACTTCTGTGGTAAACAGAACTATCCTGGCCTTTTTTTTTTCCTACACACCAATACTAAAGAAGGTGACAATATAATCTGCCCCAGGCAACTCTATCACCATCCACAGTAGACAGGTCATTTTCCTTTTTATCAAAGAGGAGAATAGGTCATCACATTTTAGTACATGTTGACACCACTGCTAGTAAAAAGAGATAAGAATTCAGTGCCCTTAAGGTGCCTTAACCTCTATTTTACCTAATACAGATATTTCACAGCTCTTACATTAAAGCCAGAAGACAGATTTGCTCCCTGAAAGAATGCACTACAAAGGTCTCAACCTTTGTGACAAGCAGATATTTGTACTGCAGAGGGCATAGGTGACAACAAAGCACTTCCCTTAAGGTATCTACCTCTCTTTTATTTTGGGTAATAGGATTTATTTTGTTCTTATAACACCATAGAGCATCATGGATGCTTAACCTCTCAGATACACTTACGGGGCTTCTGAACACTTTTGAAAGTTGAAATAAAAAGCATATGCACACCTCCTGCCATCCTGAGAACCACTCCAGAAGTTTCTTTGCTTGATTAAAACATTTTGCTTTCAGTCAGGATATTCTTAATTCAGGACACAAAACGAAATAATGACACTTAACTGCTGTCATCTTTATTCACAGTGCTTCCACTTTCAAATTCTAATGTCTAAAGAAAGTTAGAAAACACTTTTATAGTGCTCCTTTTATCTTTTAAGGCAATGGGAAAAGACACCACCTCCTGATAGTTAATACATTTCCATCTGTATGTAAGAACTTACTTTTTATTGCATTTTATGTTAATAAACCGGTTTCTCCATATCCTTTTAAAACAGTGGTAAGTTAAAAAATGATCTGCAGGCAAGGGCAAAAACATTGCAAACTCCTAGTTATGACACAGACTGGACAGCATTCACAAAAGTACTTCCATTTGGAAAAATATAAAGATATGAACAAGCAATAAACTGTATAATGATGCCTAGTTTCTTCTGCACGTTAGTGTAAAATGTTACTTCAAAATAGGGAAAAAAAGCAGCCTCTGGTTAGAGGAGGAACAGGTATTCCATACATCAAGAGAAAAAATAAATTTGCACTTGAAGATTTTAAGCTTTTCTCCCCTAGTAACACAACTACAGAGTATTATCAACTCGCAGTAGAAATTAAACGTTGATTTGCACAGTGAAACAAAGAGTAACATTTCTCTGAAATGAAAAATAACCTTCCTTTAGCTTGAAAATAGTCTGGTCACTTTTTCTGTTAATTTTGGTAGCTTTTTTTAAAACTGTGGAGGCCAAAAAGGAGTTCTGAATTCAGAGACCATACTGCCAAACACAATGGCTTATCATTTAAACGCTAATTATTTGTCTACTTAAATGCACTTAAATGATTGCATGTTTGCATGTATACACACTTCCAAAACTCAATCCTTCTTCATGAAAACACATTGCATAGGTATACATTACTCTAGAAAAAGAAAACATAAACCAAAACTTAGTAACAGCAACTTCATGGGCAGGATAAAGAGCTTAGAAGATAATAGTTTTAACATCTAATAACAGACCGCTTCATCTGCTAAAGAACTTGCCACATTTATGGCACGCATGTGTACATACATGTATGCAAACAAACACCTGAATGCACACATTTATACCAGAGCAGCCACCTGCCAATGCACTGGCAAAGACTAAAAATCAAGGAGTGGGGCTATTAAACAGCAACAGCATTTATCACTAAGTGCTAGAAGATCCAAAAGATCTCCATGACACAAGTCAGTATTTTAGATCATTGCCTCTGAGCTGAGGTCTCTTGCAAATGACACTGTAAGCAGAAAAAATAAAATCTGGTTCAGAAAATACACTGAGGGCAAAACTGTTATGAAAATAATACTTTTTTGTTTCTAAGCAATCCAACCAATAACCACTACTATGATTCTACTGTTTTTATTAAATTAGCATGAAGATGTTTTGAAACTTGAAGGGAAAAAAAGGTAATTTTATAGCCAGTTTGCAAGATAATGCTACTTTTCTGGTTTGGAAAGAAGTCATTATGTACAAGCTCTAGTGAATCTCTGGTTTTCTTAAGTTGATATTTTGTGATGTCATTTTAATATACCATTTCTATTACAAAGGAACTGATATATTTTGAGAGAAAACAGACACATTTCAAATCCAATAAAATAAATTGCAGTTACAGACAACTGTTGCCCAAGTGAATAGCAAATATTCCACTAAAGAAGGATATGACACTTCCAAGCATGAAGCAGTTCAAAGTATTTGTTAATATATGATAGATTGCATCAGTTTGGAACCTATACACCAAGTTTATAGGTAAATTCACAATTCACAATTAACCCAGGGGTACAATTCCCATTCGTTAAATTGAGTACGCGGTTCATCCCAAATGTCTTTGGGATTCATTATCAGAAGATACAAAGATGTCTGCCTGTTAAATGTTTTCAATGTCAAGCATTTATTACTTAGTGAATTTCAGCCTGACTCCTCATATTGGATTTTGATGCTTTTATATGCACTGTATTCTGTACTTGAGAGAAAAATGACCATTTTATATTGCCTTTGGTTTTTTTTTTTATCTTCTCGTCAACTCTTTTAGATGGAAAAAAAAGTACCTGAAATAAACATTTCAGGCATTTTAAGTTTGCACAACTGCTTTACAAATCACACATCCTGACCTCTTTCTATGATATTACATTACAGCGAGATCCAAAATAACATTCCAGTTTGACAGCTAACCTCAGGCACCACTGGTCTGGTATCTCGCTGCTTATGCTGCTGGCTGAAAAGCTGATAGGATACGCAAGACAAGCTGAGAGTTTAACTGGCAGAGCTGTTCAAATCTAAATTGTGCTATTCGAAACTTAGACCACAGGAGACAACAGTTCACTTTTTACCATGGCAGCAGAATCAACCTCTTGGCCCTGTGAAACTCATATGAATACATTTAGCACACACAAAAAAATATCTCCCTATATTATGATCGAAGCCACATTCAACACACATTTTTTATGCACATTCGATCGTCCTGTTGACAGTCGTGGAAGTTAAGTAATATGGACTGCTGCACATGGGTTTCAAACCTTGCCGGAGCCCAATGGCAGGCTACTCTTGACAGTCCAATAATGACAAGCACGTTGCAGGCCAATGCCCGTCACTCACGAGCATCCCGGCCCGCTCCGAGCGTTGCGCGGCAACAAAGTGGGCGGTCAAAGGTTAAGTTCGGAGAAGACAGCGATGAAGGGCAACTGTCATGCACCACTGAGTACTGTGAGGCAGCAAGGAGTGGTTGTCTTCTCAAGAACATGCAAAATGTTCTCATTCTGTCCAGGCAGACACATATTTGAAGGTCCTAAATGAGACCACTGCCAATTCAGGAAGAGCCAAACTGACAGCATGCCATTCAAACTGTCTCGCTCAAATTTGGCTTTTTTTTTTTATTATTTCAAATCACAAATACATGCAAAGTATAACATTAAACAGAACTCCTAGCAGTTCTTTTAAGCAAGCCACATCTGGCAGGGTAGGAAGAGTGAGGAGAAAGACATCGAAACTTTTTCCCCTCTCGTTTTTTTAATGTTTAAGAGAAGTTCAATTATTTCACAAGAAATTTTTTTCATTTTCTTGTATGCATGCATTTATTTCCAAAATTACATCTGTTGTAACCCTTGTTCTAAATACTGGTGTTTCTTCCAGTATTAAAAACACCTCACAATTAGGTCTAATACCTGGAATTTTAATTGTGCATTTGTATATTAATATCACAATAGAAGCATACATTAAAGCATGCAAAATAAATAATTTGCATCAGTCTCTAAATATTCTAAGCATTTCTGTTATAAATGACACAATAACAGTATATTCTATTTGTTTAAAAGCACTGTTTTGTGTGGACTTATGGCTTGAACAGCATGATTAACAATGAAATTGCATTATTTTGCATAAAACATATACATCTTACTTTTAAACCATTGCCAGTAAAGATGTATATTTTTTACTTACACATTTAAATTATGTGATCATGGTCGTGTTTGCCTCTATTAACATATAAAAGACTTCAAGAAAAATAGAAATACTTTTTTCTATTAGATAACCAGTGATGTGCCTCATCTTTCATACGAATGAACGCTTGACACTAAATTTAATCAGTCTGACAAAGGATCATACGGGGTAGCTCTCCATGCCCTTTTCATGAACAGTCCATCTCTCCTGCATTACAGGGCCAAATGCTGCCCTCGCACAGAGCAGATCAACACGCAAAGCGCTTGTTTCTTTCCCTGGGTCACTGGCACCCTCCTGCCTATGACATTACTGCTTTGTGCCACCTTCTGGCATCATACCAAGCCATGAAAGGCCCTCATCACAGACTGCGCTTTGCAAACTGAAGAGAAAACGAATTGTCGTTATTTACGAGGAATATGTTTGGAACATAAAGGATAAACCTCTGTGTCTGCTATGTGTACAGACACACACAGACCAAACTCCTTTAGACATTACATTCATATGTTCTATTGCACGAGTCATACTATCAACACTATCAAATCACAGATAATGACCAATCTACTGTCCCGATCACACTGAATCACTTTCAGGAAGCCAGAACCATAAAATTATAGCTTAACTTTTTTTGACTGAATAACAGATTTCCAAGCTTTTCTACACAATCAAGATGGTCCTATCTAAAGCAGAAATTATAAATTTGGGGAAAGATCATCAATGTGACACCACTACCTTGTCAACTAGGCCATGGCAGTAAGTGCCACATCCAGCCTTTTCTTAAACACCTCCAGGGACAGTGACTCCACCACCTCCAATGCCCAATCACTCTTTCTGTGGTACTTCAGTAACATAAGACATTTCTAAAACCGTTCAGGGAAGGTTGGCCAATATCTACAGTTCGTTATAGAAGCTTAAGCGATAACACCACTAAGAACTTTGCTAGATTCTCTCATCAGGCACAATTTGCAACAGTCAAGTGGCTATGAGAAGTTTTCTAAAGTACCGGTTCCCATGGTCAGCAAATTTCATATGAGTTTCAACTCTTATTTACAACAATACTGGAGAAAATATTATGGAATCTAACTTGAAAATATGACTATCAAGAATGCAAAGAAACTCAGAAGAACAAAGCTTTTTTAAAAAAATTCCCCATGGCACATTCAAGCAAAATAGGCACCCATGAATACGAGCTTTTACTAATGCAAGTAAAAGATTTTTGAAGTCTTTTAAAATGAAGTACAAGACTGTGAAATAAAAACATTGGCTGTACTCATAATCTGCTTTTATTTCATTTATGCCTATGTATAAATGCTTTCCATAAACACTTCCTATTGAACCCAGATCGATGGTGTCCAGATGAATATATCACGGACTATTTTCCTGGACAGCAGCAACAGAGGATCAAGAAATGACAGACAGCACATACCAGATGTCTCCCAAGCTTGAAGTTTAATGTCTTCTGGTGTACAGAATGGGGAAAGTCTACACAAACCAACATTTGTTCCTGTAGTTTTCCTCAATTGCCACCTTCTGCATGAAGTTTAAAAAGAAACAACCCACCAATATGGTACACATTTTACATTTCACATGCCAGGGGTGAAAAAGCAGAGCACTGAACATCCATGAAAGATAACTGACTACTGAACTAGTCACCACAGTAAAACATCCAAACCAAAACTGCTTCCCTTCCCCATTACCACAGATGCAAAGAACCACAGAACTGATTCAACCCATCTTATTCTAAATAACTGACATAGGAATGGCTGGGAAGTGGGGAATAAAACTGCCTTTTGATCTTACCTCCTGTCAAGTCAGTTGCACTATACTCAACAAATACAGTATCTGAAATAAGAAATTTAGTAAAAAGTTACTTTTTGGCTCCTACATGGATAGGAGACAGAATTAATTTTTTTCAATTTCATAATAGCTGCAGTACATTAAAGAAAAGGTTCTACATTTCAGGAAAAATCCAGGCTTACAGAAACAGTGCCTAACTGATCAGAGCTTTGGTATAATTTCCAGTGGTTTTATATTGTATACTAAAATATGACACATGGTCTCAGAATACACAATGAAACATTTGACTTGAAATCAACCTCATTGGAACAGCTTTCCACAATTTTTTTAATGTAAAGGTCTTGCAAAAGTGGTATGTTTGACAAATGCTCATTTTCTCTGCAAAAGCTTATTAGAAATTTCTATTTAGACTCTGACTCTAAATAAGCTTTCCAGCTCAGAAAGATGGTCATTTTCCTGATGTTTACATGTACTGTTTATGATGAAGGCCCCAAAAAACTTTCTCCTACCTAACATCATTAGACTAAATAGTTTGTTCTGGTTTTGTTCAGTGATTATATACATACATATGCATCATAGCTCAGTTCAGTATTTTACTACCTGCAGTTGTTTGCCATCACGTAATTTAGATATCAGACAATGAAGTATTTCCTTTAAGCCCAAGAGCATCATTACCTGCTGCATTGACATCATTTACACTAGAAGTAAACACAGAATAGAATATGAAGATTTTTCCAGATCTTGAGTGCACATTCAAAATCAGTAAGATTGGGCTTCTACAGACCTTTATCTGCTTGTGAAAACCCCACCTATTTCCATCAGAGTAAAAAAAATATAAATCTATTAAAGGTGCATTAGAACATGAATTTTACCAGTTAAACAGTTACAATTATATCTAGGTGTATGGGTTTACATGGCAGCAATGTTTTCCAATCCAAAAGTTGCTTAAATTTATTGCTCACTTTTTAGAGATGAAAACCTTTTTCTGATTTTACCTCCTTTTTTCCCCCCCATAAGGCTATACAAGACATGTACAATCATGATTTATCACTGGCGAGATGCAGTTCATGAAATTTCTGCACTCAGAGGACAGAACACACATGAGATGTGGGAGATTTTAAGTAAAATCTTACGCCAGTGTAGAGTGGAATCTCTTTGGTGAATTACAGACAGAATTTTCAGTAATTATAGTATTCATACAGAAATACGCAATTCGGACCCTGAATTTAATATTATGAGGTGTTTGATTTTAACACCATTTTAAACCTTAGAATCAACAGCATATTTTAATCAGATACCTTTTCAAGTATTCACTGCATGAAGTACCAGTTGCCTGAGGGTTATGAAATAATACTAAAAACTTTATAATCATTCATTGATTTAGTTTTGAGCATAGTATATCATTTGAATCCAATGGGAACATAAAGAGCTATTTGTGAGGTCAACCACAGTACAGACAGAGACTGACATGATATCGATGGCAAGGTGGAAAGAAATTGCCAAATACAGCAGATCAATACCTCGTTTCACTGTTACACCCTTCTGGAGACATAAAATATATATCTTTACAGCTACGAAAATAATAATAATGAAAGTGGGAGATAAATGCTTCCCTCAAGGTAAACTATTTGATTAGCTGAGGGCAAAGGTGACAAGAGCAGTTACACTAAAGTAACTTCACA
The DNA here is from genome assembly GCA_013400735.1 of Pomatostomus ruficeps. Classification (NCBI taxonomy): domain Eukaryota; kingdom Metazoa; phylum Chordata; class Aves; order Passeriformes; family Timaliidae; genus Pomatostomus; species Pomatostomus ruficeps. The sequence goes on along the minus strand of VYZT01061727.1, from coordinate 21,266 downwards.
GTCTTAAATAAAAATGGTGGGAAGAGCAGCAGATAAAAGGGCAAAATGAAGCTGAACAAGTTCTGGGAGATAACAATGTAATTCTTCTAGAAATTAGGGTAGCATGTATACAAAGGCAAAACACTGCTAAGCTCAGGAAGGGAAAGCAGAGTTTCTTCCCATAATCAGACTCCAGTAACTAATCACAAGTGTTTTGAAATTACAGCACTATGATTTTCTATCCAGAAGGCTTCAAATCTATGTTTAATCTGTGCCATATTTTAAATGCCAATAAATGCTCATAACCATGTTTTGCACTTCACTAGTGAACCTAACAGAGTATAGGAAAACTCTACAGCGCTTTTCAGCCTGGGCTGAAGGAAAGAGGATCATTTGATATTTTGGATGCTCTTGGTCATTACAGGTAATTAAATAATTTAAGAAATGGATGAATTATTAAAAACATGAGATCCCAATCCTGCTTCGGCTGAAGGCTACGTAAGTTTGATCATCAACTGCACAGGGAACAGAAAGAGCTTTAGGCAATCACTGTTTGACCTGCCTAGTTTTCACTAACCTGGGTCAGCTGAAACTGAATCTTCTCTGATGTAAAAGAAAAAAATATAATAAACACTCATCACATTTTCAAAATCTAAAAATAAAATTGAAAGTAGGCCCTGTACTGCACCTCCAGTAGAGACATTTCACTACAGTTTTATTTCAAAAATGCTGATTTCCATTTGAAACTTCTAAGATTATAAGCTAAATTCAGAACTAGAAGACTAAAAGGTTTGGGTGACTTCCTAGCTTTCTGAAACTGAATCACCTGCTAACAAGTTCCCCAAGATTTCTCTTCAGAAGGATATTAATTCATACCCCAAATTTCAATTCACATGAAGTGCTATTTTTCTACAGAAAACAGGAAGGATTTTCCAAGGAAAGTTCAGGGTCCATGGAACCATCCCACATCTGGACTGCCCTTACACTATTCCCACACACAAGAGCCTCCCAGGCCACAATCCGCAACCCCCAAATTCATGTTTTGAGCAGCATTCTCCTCACATCCTTAGCTCCAAGATCTTCGTAGATTCCAATATGTGAAGCACAGATCTGTTCTTATATACAGCAAAAACAAGTGACTGAATGTAAAACAACACGTTTAATAAATCTGCAGAGCCTAAAGTACCGATATAATTCTGAGGAGAAAGATAGACATGCACTTCTTAATTAAGTGGGTGATGTTCTAGTTAAAACAAAAAGACAACCCTGGGCCATAGCTAAGATTAAGCACATGCTCTTGCAAAGGAAGCTCCCGCTATTATCAATGTAAAGGCTTTAAATCACAAAAAATAAACCATCTAATAGTCTGTATTCAATAGTAAGTAGAAAGTCAGGACACAGACTGATTTGGATTAACACATTTTTAGTTATAACAAGTAATTTTACAGAGGATTAGTATCTTGATGGTCTGATCAATACTAGGCACTGCTGCTATTACAGATGAAGAGAAAATTACCCCTCTAGTAATAAAGTGTGTATGTCTCGGTTCTCCTTCATTTGCCGAGTCCATTACTGTAATGGTTCCAGCATTAGCAGCTGAGGCAATTTAAACAGCAGCCATGTGATGAATTTAAAAGCAAGAAACATTTGCCACTCATTCTTTCTTGTATTTTATTCTGCATATGCAGGGCTTCTACCTGGCCATTTCCAATATACAAATCATGTGTTATGTGACTACCAACACTATTTCTTAATTATTGTCTCATTAATAATGGAAGGTCCAATAATGTGATTACCACAAAAATTGCTACTGGCATATTGGTTGCTGATTCTGCTAAAACTTGCACACCATTTACCTAAGCAGAAATATGACATGACAAGAAGCTTATTTAACTGCATCTACGCTGTTTCATTAATTTCCCTAAATACAACTTCTAAAAGAATCTGTCAGTTAGTAAATTTTGTTTTGTTTGGATCTTTTGAATAATGTTTCTTATCTTAAGAGGTAGAACAATAACCGGAAACAATAAATCGGTGTAATATTAGAACCAACTGTGGTAACAATATGTTAAAGTTTTTAAACGTTATTGTATGGTATGGGCAACATCTTTCAGCATTAATTCTTAAATCAAACCCTTAATCATGCTTTGAAGTGCTCTGAGAATACTTGCCTAATTTTCCTTGAGCATTAATATGTTGAAGCAACCTGTTTTACCTTGTAAAGATGCATTATTTTGCAGGCAGCAAAAATGAGGATGATGCAGGAAATAAGACTTTCAATGATATCTCAGCCAAAACACTGTATATTCCCTTTTTCTCCTTGTAAATAAAATACATACAAAGCTTTGTGTTATGCAAAGCTTTATATTTCCTTGCCACTTTGTCTAACATGTCTCACAAATGTGATACTGCATATGGATATCTTTGTAAAAGCCCTTGTGAATATTCAGATATGTGCACATTGATGCATTTATTATTTGTACAGCAATAACTTTATTGGATTGGGGTCCCAGCTGGGCTGGGAGCTGTACAAACATCACGGCAATGTCTGTGGAATACATTCTCTGCAGTCAGTACTCACAGTAATAAGAATTAGCATAAACAGCTACATAAGGTAATTGTGAACTGGGCTTAGAGGTCTATTCCAAAGACCCACCAAGGTAATACCTTTACTTTAACAGAAAATAATACTGCAGACTAGCTGAGTATCTTCTCTTTCACACAGTAATCACACAGGGTGTTAATACGCAAAGAGCGGGAGAGGAGGCATATACAGGAAATGACTAGAACCTGGCCTCTGTCATACTGAAACTTACTGTAAAAAACTCCACTTTGAATAAGTAAGTCTTGAGAACATTAAGTCTTACATTAAAGATTAACTTTTTTAACTCACCTGTGAATATCAATGAAGACAAGAAACATTCTAAAAGCAAAAAGTTTTCTTCCCAAGTCTAAAAGGAGGAAACAGACTACTTAGATCACCAAAAAGGTTTGTTTGATTTTATTTTGCATGATACATTTCTGCACCCAGTGAAAAAGACCAACTCTGAAAGAGTGTGAAAAAAAAAGGAATCAAAATAACTATAAACTATATTGATTAAAACTGAATTCTAAGCTAAAACAAACAAGTGTGAACAAACCCCCAGAAGACCATTTCATAAAAATGCCTTTTCAGCTAATGAGCAGCATCTACTCTAACAGCTCTGGTTTTATGCACAGAAGTAATGTTTGCTATGGGGAAGACCAGAGAAACTGATGGCTTGCAGCAGCTCCAAAAGCATCTTTAGAAACTTCAGAATAGTTGTGTTTTGCTGTCCACTTAAGACTCAGAGAAACATTCTACAGGACATCAGCACACCCAACGTGGTGTTTAGAACAGATGAGTAGTTAACTTCTAGCTATGGTTTTCCTACTTTTTTCAGACCCTCGTCCCAAGAATGAAATTGCATCCTCCTCCTCTTGGGCTTGGAACACCAAATACTAGCACAAACTATTTCATTTCTGCTACATGTTTAATCTTACTCAACCCAACTGAGTGATCTGCAAAGTAGAAATTGCTGTTTGACAGCACCACACTCTACAGAACTTCTACCACATGTACTTGGAACAGAAATGTTCTTCTATAGAAGCATAAATCAAAACTTGCTATATACAAGAGAATTTCAGCCAGAGAACAGCTTATCACATATAAGAAACATACTGCATAATGACAAAGCAAAAGCCAATCTGATTCTGATAGACAGCATTTAATTGTACACAATTATAGCAAAACAAGAACTTTTATTCAGGATTTAATTCTGGAAAACAAAAGACACTGCCAGGAGACACATAATCCAAACCAGCTTCTCTACCCAACCACTTCCCTCTCAGTAGTAGGCCTCATAAATCTTACTCTCCAGAAGAGGTTGGGTTAACCTCAATAATATTTGGTTTGCTAAAAATATTTTAATCAGTACCTAAATGGAAGTCTTGGCAGAACTACTACAATAAAGACACTGTTCCTTTGTCTTCAGCATTTCTCAGGTGAGCAACATAAGCTAAGAATGGCTAAACCAATGGACTGAAGGGTGACTCGGCACACTGACAGGAGCCCAAAGGTTACATCTCCAATTAAATTATAGAAAATAATCAGTATGAGGATGCTTCAAGGGGGGGGGGGGAAGGCATATGTTCATTCTAGCATATCCTGCCCTTTTCCCATTGCTGCTTTCTCCTTTGGCAGCCCTTATTCTATGACGTTCTAGAGGCTTATTTTACTTCACTTTCATTATACTCAGCTTCTCTCAAATAGTGCCCAACTTACCACATCCCCCTAAGGCATTCTCTAGGCAGTGACACCTTTAAATTCTCTGTAAGAATTTATCTTGTTATTTTTCATCCATCTCTGGCTGTGCACCCACAACACCCAGTAGTGTCTGTAGCAGTACTCTTGCACTTTACCTGAAGTTTTTCTCATACATTGTTCTTGACACCTCTTCAAGTGCCTTTCCTTCTATAGCCTTTGCCAATGTAGTTCACAGCACCATGCTTTTACCCTCTCACACACATCCTTGAGTGATTATCTAATCACAGGCAATTATCCTCCTAATGCAAATGATTCCCAAATACATTGAAGCCCCGTTGAAAAGACAAAGGCCCTTGGATGGACAGCATAAATGTACAGGCTAGAAAAAGTATGGGCTGAGGTTTTTTCTACAAGGTATTTATATTGGATGGAACAGCTACATGTGTTTTGACATACAGGGAAAGGGCAGAACACAAATGTAACGCTGAAACTGCTGTCTTTCAGCAACTTGGGATAGCAGAAAGACTAATTACAACATGACCAGATAGTCCTTAAGGAGTTGCTATGAAACTCACTAGGGCAAACAGGCTCGGAAGTTTTCTAGTAAAATACTTAGTTGCAAACTTATATCAGACCTTTTCCCTGCTTCTGCTGTGAAATAACTTTCAATACTGAAGAGTCAATTACTAGCAATGGCAAACCCAGCATGTTCGCTGTTCAGGTGTATGAGATTACCATTTCCAAAGGCATTTTCTAAATTTATAATGGAATTAGCCTTTCTTTCATTAACAGCACTAATATCAGCACTATGCTTTCAAACACATCACTTACTGCTTCTCAGTACTACTGTTTTGTAAACAAAATCGGTAGAAGTACAACAACCATCAAGAGCTGAAGTCAAATATTGGACAATGTAGCAAAACAAGCCCTTCAAAGGCAACTGAAACAGCAAACATTCAGCACTCCTGTTTGCTTCCAGTGAGTGAAATAACATCTTCAATGTAAGCACGGAACAGCATTGCACCTAAACACATGAAAAAGAAAACAAACATTATAAAGTTCGGGCGGTATAAGAAACTTAAAAATGTTTATTTAGGTCAGGCTTAGTGTAGAATACCTTTGAATTTAAAACTTAAGGCGCAGTTACACAGTGCATCATCTCACTGGGAATGTTTCGACGAAAACAAACATATCGTCCTTGCACAGTTTTTTCCATACACCACAGCACTCTCTTTTAAATTGAAATGTCTTGCCCAGACGGCACACGCCGTTACTAGTGGCTCCTGTTAAGGCTGTACCAGGTGCCCTTCATTCAAGGGAGGGGGGTCCAGGTTTCCAGGCTAAGCCAAGCCCCCTGCCCGGCAGCCTGGCCGAGCCCCGGGGGCGCGGGGCGGTGCTGGGCACACGCGGCCATGCGGAGCTGCCGCCCCGGCTCCAGCGGCGCCCCCGGCTCCGTGCCGCGGCCAGAGCTCGGGGCCCGGCTCCTTCCTTCTCAAACGAACTTCACGGCGGCCTCAGAGTGCCCTCGCTCGGGGCTCCAGCCCTGGAGCTGCCGGAGCCCCGGCGGGCTCTGCCCCGCACAGCCCCACGGGCGGCGGAGAGAGGGCTGGCCACGGGCACGCTCCTCCGGGCTGCGGGGAGCAGGAAGCAAACGGAAGGTCCCTTCAGCTCTTTCTCCCGCTCCCCTGCTCTCCTCTTCAGGGCGCCGCCTTGGCCGTCCGCCCGGAGCAGAGCAGCGCCCCGGGTACCGCGGGAGCTTGGTGCAGCTCCTGCCGGCAGCGGCCGGACCGCGGCTCCGCGGGCAGCGCCGGCCCCGCCCCGAACTCCAAGTCCCGGCAGGCGCAGGGCGGCCCGGAAGGGGAAGGGGCCGGCCGACACCAGCGGCGGTCGCTAACGGAGCGCCGAGAGAAGCCCGGGGCTGGCGGGGCCGTGAGTACGGGAGGAGCTTCTCCNCAGGCGGGTCCGGGCTGAGAGTGGCGCTTCCACACCCGCGCGGCTCCTCGCTCGGTGCCCGCGGAGAAAGGCTGGGAGCCTCCGCGATTGGGTGGAAGCAGCCCTGTATGCCCGTGTTTTGTACCTGGACGGGCTGCTGGGCTGCAGCGGGAGCTGAGCTCTTGTGCCCCGGGGCGGGGGCAGGGTACGCGTTCCTGCGGGAGACAAACGCTGCCTTCCTGCGACCCTGCCCCGCCAGCCCTGCCGGGCACCGCCACAACTGGCCCAGCTGAATCACAGTTTGGGAAGCACTTGTCAAATACCTTGAATGCAAGACACAGTTGTTTCGATTTTTCTGTGCTGAAGGAGGACTTACAGGTCTGAGAGATGTTTCTGTCCTCCGGCAACAGCAGGATGTTGTGAGGTCCCGTTTCCTAAGATCTTCCGTATCTTCTCTTTTTTTTCCTGTCCACATCCCAAAACACAAAGCCCTGAAAGAGATGACATGTGAAAGATGATACGTGTGTATATTTCTACCAAGTAATAAATGAGATTATTTTAGGTTACAAGCCCAATAAAGTGCAAACATTTCTCTTTTGAGGACTCAATAGAGGGAGAACTTAGACTGGAAATATGTTGTGATAAGATAGGTGGGTGGTCCCTCTCACCTCCTTTTTTAAATTCCCTCTACCAGAGATGTGGAGTAGGATTTTGTAGCAAACGGATCATCTTGGCCATGTCTGATACTCAAATTCAAAATCCATGTTGAAACAATTAAGTTCTCATTCTTATGATTTCACTAGAAATCCCTCCACTGGAAGTTGCTTCTAGCCCCACTGGCTGAGAACTTATAAATAATTAAGTAATCACCACTCAGTTTTGCTACTTTTGAGTGATGTTGGTACAAAAGTACACTTCTGTGAGTTATATAAGGATCTAGACCTAAAGCATGAGCTTCAATAAGTATTAATCTCATTACTGGCCTTGTATAACAGTGCAAAGTCTTGTGCATTTTTTTGTAGTAAATTTTCAGATACAGGTGATGATAGAACCACTTTTGCAAGTAGCGAAGCTTATAAGAGAGTTACAGTTTCTTTAACTTCAGTAACTGTATTGAAAATTCTTGCTTATACCTAACTTGAAGTTCTTATAGGTCAATCCCAGCCATACGGAGAATATTCCTCTCTTTGTATATTAAGTTCTTTTCTCCTATTATTGAGGAACAATATGTGCTGAGGTAATTGTAGGGTATACTTTCTTGAAAATGAAACCTGGTTTAAGTTTTTGAGGTTGAGGATGGCACGTGGATCTGTCCAGATGGAAATAAAAATTTATATCTCTTGCTTTTTTATGCTTTCTTTTAGGAAGTGCTGCACGCTTAAGCACCATCACTTTTATAGCAGTGTTGCTGTACAATTTTGTCAGATATAATCGCTTTGGAAATGCTTTCAAAAGTAATATGGAATGCCATGGAGAAATCTCATATGCTTCTAGAAATAACACTGGAATTGGACTACAAGGAAAAGTAGTTTCAGTGTTTGTGATTGACACAGAGATAATATTCAAAGAGGAACTGTAGCATGTGTAACACACGCTTTGATTGAAGTGTTCTCTCTCAAAGCAGCAGCATAAATGGTGGTTATTAGTGATTATTAAAGACACAGGTGTGTTACTAATCAAGCAAATAAATTGCCAAGCCAAATTTTAAATCTGTAATTATATTTTGCCTCCTTAAAAACAGGAGGCATGTTTGTACTATTTCTGGCTAAAACCACTGTATCTGATAAACCAATTAATATGGTTGGGTTTTTTATTTTCTTTTTCTGTGGCCCAGGTCAGAAAAGATAGCTGAATGCTTAATTTCTGTCACTTTGTAATGGAAATGAAACAATTCTTACTCTTCCTTTTGAAAATTTTGCCTTCTAAAGGTGTTTTCAGGACACTTTAGATTTAAAGTTGATTTATTTTGTCATTTCAAGTCCTGTCATGTTGCCAGTAAAAACTGGCTTTATGTGCATCTCTGCTATGTTTGCTTACAGCTTAAGTATTTCTGTGGTTTTGCTGCAGCCAGTAATGGATTACTACTGACAAGAGTTGTTTGTTTATTTGAGTGACAAGCATGTCTTGTTTTGTTTCTGTTTTTAACTGAGTAGATTTCTCTCATACTGAGGATAAGGTAGATCTCCATAGCAAAGTTTCTTTAGCAAGTAGCAAATAGTGAAAACCGGTAATGTCTGTCTGTGCCTATTACTGTGCTAGAGTTTTCTAAGCCTGATTTTGATAGATGACAAACATTGTGGAGTCGTGCTGATAAAATACTTGTTTATCTTTCAATGTCTCTTGAAACTTGTCAGGAAAGAAAGCCCCTGTCATTTTTGATTTGTGAAAACAAGGACAACCACATTCTAGAAAGACATGTACTGGTAGCATCTTCTCCTTGCTACCATCATGAACCAAATTTAGATGCTCCTCTAGAAGTAAAATGTTTCTGTTTCCCTTTGGTCTCAGGTGCTGTAACCATACTGGCACAGGGACATATAATAGTAACCACCATCACGAACCTAGACCTGAGTGAAGCCAATGACTGCAGATAGCGCTAATTTAACAAATTACAAAAAAGTTTTGAGGATTTTGTAAGAGTAATGCAAAAAGAGCCGAAGTTGCTGAGGAGCTGAATTCCAGTTGATGTCTTTTTGTCATTGGTTGCCAGTTGTGCCATCGGCTGCGTGGTGTGGACATCAACATCACAGAGCAGTATTCTCTGTCACTGGCAGCATTGAAACTGCAACCATATTGCAAGTCTACAAGTGTACATCAGTTCATTTCAATGGTCATGATAAGGAAACATTTGTTCCACATGGAAGAAAAATGTGTTCCTGTTTATTTATAAACAGTGAAGTCTGGAAATAATATTTTATCATAAATTTTAGTGATGAAAAAACCAAAAGATTAAAAGCAAGACTGACTTGTTGGAAACTAAATTTCCATTTATCCCTTTTGTTTCTTTAGAACAAAGCCATAAGGAGACTCCTTTATAATGGAAGAAAGGTCTTAGGCAGCACTTTTGATTACCATCGAATTAACAGCTATTTCATGGGATGTCTTTTGATTATACTGTGTCATTTCTGCCCTCTGATGCCAGTCTCTAGTAGCATCACTGTTAATTTCCCAGTGCTTTCCTAGATGCTTTTGAATTGACTAAGGATTTATATCACCTGAAGAGTGTAACAATGGTTTTGGGGGGAAGACTTTCCAAAGGACTGCATGTCTCTTCTTTTTCTGTTGTTTCAGCATTCCTTGACTCTGTGACCAACATGTAATTTTCTGCACCAGAAGACAAGAAAGAAGCAGCAGTTGTTAACAAGTATGTTCATATATTACACCAAAACAAACATAGTACTTTTTCACATTCATACTTTCCTAATCTCATTTTGTCATGTAGCTAAGCTTTCTGTTGCCTCATGATAGAATCTTGTTCAGATTTATGAGATTCATTCATAGGAGAGTCTCCATCTTAAAAAGTAATTTCTTATATGACAGTGATTGAAAGAAGACTAAGAGAATGCCAGGCAACATTGGAATGACTTCATAACCCCCAGCACCTGTTCCAAAGAGTTCCATTCAAAACATGGAAGATGCATTACTCATCTACCAGTTGATGCCTTAAGCTTTTACCTCTCTTAAAATGAACAAACAATTAAAAAAAAACTTGCAGGACCCCTTCCCACACCCACTTGCAAATACAGCCTTAGCCCAAAGGTTGCTGAAGACAACAGAACTAGAACTTCAGAAAGCTAATTGTACATAGATTTAAATTGGAGCTGTTGCACAGCAAAGGTGTATTTTATGAATGGATTAAAATTGACATAAAATTAAACTTGAGAGTTTAGATTGTCCTCTGAGCAATCCAGTTGAGATAGGAGCATTCACCAGTCTGTCGTTTCAGTGAATCTGCCATAACTTTTTCCTTCATTTTATATGGTGTATTGTTCATTCTAGTCTCAGTTTAAATAACAGAAGAAGAGGAATTTCATTTGAATTTTGTTATCCCTAGATAAGCCATGCCTGCTGCAGCTGATGTAACTGTGGGGGACCTGCCTGTGAGACACAGAGGTCTAACTCCAGCTGGAATTGAAGGATTACAAGGTTTGTACCAGCTGCTATTTATTACAGCTACAGTCTTTGATCAGTGGCTTCTTTAGTTTCTTTCTAAAAATGTTTCTGATGTTGCCACTCACAAAATTAAGTTCAAATACCATTCAAAATCTGGGTTAAATTCTGAAAGATGCTGTGACCCATTCTATGTTCAAGTTGCTTGTTATAAGAGGGGAGTTGCTGTGAGATGCTAAAAACTGGAAATGTCATTGAGCTATAACATTCTTCCTTCCAGACGAAAAGAGGACTTTTTTTGCTGAATTGAGGACAAGGCCAGATCCATTTAACAAAATGGGAACCAAAAGTAATATGCAATTCTGATATGTTACTCAGCTGCTATTTGAATGGAACAATTGGGCATAGTCTTGTATCTGAGTAAATTTACAGAATTATGAGTTAATCTTTTCAAGCCTCAAGAGAGTATCTTAACTTTGGAACATATTAGAAAGCATCTATGTGGTAATGCTTATTTTTAAATAGTATCTTTGACAGAACCTGGTTACTTGCTAAACTGTTACCTTTGTGTTGTCTAGTATGTAAATAGGTTGCTGTATAATTGTAATTGCTTTGGTTTTTTAATCTGCAGAGGAAGGAAAAAGGAAGTGATTAACAATAAATCTAAAAAAATTAACAGACTCATACAAGTGTAAAATAAAAAATTACTTGAAAAATTGGGGTTTTTTTTCGGTGTTTCAAAATGAGTTTTGACTTTGAACTACATGTTGTTGAATGTATTGAAGGTAATTTAAAGTTCTCTTGGTTTGGGTAGATTGATCAACTGCACAGAATGTAGAAGCTCAGTAAGCTGTGACACAAGTCAGTCGAGAAGAATTGGAGGACAGATTTCTTCATGTACCTGCTAATCACATCTTACTCAAGCAGCATGCAAATAAGCAAGAGGAGAAAACCAAAAGGTATGGGGTTAATACTTTTGTTTTAGCTTACAGTAATATTTTTGTCCTTTAAAACATCAACAAATTAAAAATGCTGATTTCTCTCAGAGCACTTTTTAAAGCAGTAGCAAAAATTCCTCTTTGGAATTAATTTTTATTTTAATTTCTGGTTATCTCTGTGTATGTATGTCTTTGTGGTGGACTGTATTAGATGTCCATGTGCAGAGGTACAGCACTGTCTGTCACTTTGGAGCTGGTACCTTGGGTTCAGAGCTGGGCTGTCAGAGTACAGCAGGTGCTCTGGGAATTGTAGAAGAGGCTGTAGAAGCCTAATGATTCATCAGGAATTTCATTCTAGAATTCAAATGATCTATATAGTGAGATTCCACCCCTATTTTTGTACCTCTCTGGCCTTCAAAAAGTTGACTGTCATCTACCCTTTAGTCTCAAGCTGGGCCAGGGAAGGTTCAGGTTGAACATTAGGATCAATTTCTTCACAGAAAGGACACTTACACCCTGGAATGGACCGCTCAGGAGTGTGTTTAATAAAAGACTGCACGTGGCACTCGGTGCCATGGTCTACCTGACAAGGTGGTCAGTCAAAGATTGGACTTAATGATCGCAGAGGTCTTTTCCAATCTAATTGATTCTGTGATCATCTAGTTAGCCCTAAAATATCTTTGTAATCAGCTCTCCTTTATTCATAATAGAATACTTCAGTGCAGTATTCCATTCCCCAGGTAGCGTGGGGAGCAGAGTATTGAGTGTGCCCAAATGTACCCAAGCAACTTCAAGCTTATTATTAAACTTAGTGGTGTGCTGGCAAACCAGTCGGGGCTCAGCTGGACTGTTCGTGGTATTACTGCCTTGAGGAGGGCTAATTAATCCAACAGCACTGTGACTCTGTGGTCATGTTGTGCTGTGCTTTATAAAATCATGCTGTATCCAAGCAAGGTGTGGCGAACAGATTCATTAAAGGGCAGCTGCAGATATTACTTCTGTAGATGGGACTATTTAGTAGTTTTTTTAAGTCTAAAGCATTCTTTCCTTTTGACTGAGTATTCAGTGAGTCAGGAACAAATTGACCAGCATGACATAACTTCCATCTTTTCTGTCAGGCTGTTGTCAGATCCAAGATGGTGGAACAAATGAATTGTTTGTGTATTCCAAAGGGCATTTCCTGTGTTTCTGTTAGCTGACTTAACAAACGCACTCATCATCCACTTAGGTAGCATTACACGGAATGTCCAAATTGGAATACCTGAATTAATACTTTTTGGCACAGAAAATAAAAAATACAATGTTTTCCAGAGAAAAAACGTAACTCCTCAAGCTAAATTTCTTTTCCAGCATCCCTCGCCAAAATCCTGTTAACTAGAAGTTTGGAATGAATTTGCAGTAGAAGAACACTGAAAAAACTCCACGTAAACAAAAAACCTGCTTACAGGCAAGTAACATTCTGTGACATCCTGAAGTTATTACGGATTTTTTTTTTTGTTGTTTCACTTTTGTTCTTTTAAGTAGAAGCTTCTGTCCACAAGTATACAAAAAATAAAGCAAGCCCCTTTAAACAAATGAAGTGTGTCCTTATTTTCAGTTTTCTTTCTGGGCCTTCAAAAATAGATTTCCTGTAAACTAGATACAGGTCTCGAAGATGTGCAATTGACTTTGTAAAGTCTTGAACTTGTCTCTCTCATCAAAGCCACCTTTTCTTTCTTTGTGTGCCAAGTTTTTGGCATTCACTGCTGGGTATGTTTTCTGTTCGTGCATGCTACATCACCCCCGTGTGCCCTCTCTGCCTTTTGTTCCAGCTTACCAGTGTTTATCAAAACTAAGGGGAATCAAAGGTACAACTCTTGAGATCCCAAGAGCAAAATTTGTGTCCTTTTAAAGACAGATGACAACCATACCCTCTGTATCTAATTATATTCTGCAGCTACCCGTTCCTTCTCTGAAGCACATTGGTAATATTTGCCAAGTATAAAATTGAGTATGGTAATGAGAACTGTTAAGTGTCTTTTTCTGGAGTACCTTCTTAAATATGTCCACCTATATATTTCAGCCACTTTAGACATGAAATATATATTTAAATCCTAAAATACTAGAAATTATATATCATTGGAATGTTGCATATTATTAGCATTCTTTCAATAGCTGAATGTTCTGTGGAATTTAGCTTTTATAGTTTGCCCCACCACATCCCAAATCTGTAACTTTACTTAACAGCATGCAGAGGTTCCTATATAAGGTCATGCGTTAAAAATTACATTCAAGCACCATATGGAGTAAATATGTGTCCTCCCTTTACTAACCTTAAATGATAAGCCTTAGGAAACTGTTATTTGTCAGTGCTATAAAGCAGATTGCTGCACAGTGGTTTCAATTATCTTCAAAGAGTTCTTCACAGGCAGTAATAGTTATATCAAAACCTGAAATTTATTATTCAGGTTCTATGCTGAAGTCTTCACAGTATTATGTTCCTTTCAACAGAATGCTTTTTATGCTGACTTTTCACATTCTTTTTCATCTTTTTTATTATTTTCCCCAGAATGACCACCAAGTTAATACAGCTTGTTAATGATAAAAAAAAGTCTGAACAGGTTGGTGGCGGCCCCAAGTGGCTGGGTCAGGCCTGGAGCTGGAAGAAAGGATTGAGCATTGGCAAGAAAGAGTTCATGAGCTTGAGAAACAAAACGAAAGCCTCCCCAGCAAACTCCTTTCAGCTGACCAGCAGCTCTGGATTCCAAGCCATAGACCTTGTCCATACAGCTCTGTTCAACCTCTTATTAACAGTGCTCTCAAAGAAGTGAGTGAGGCTGCTGGTGTGCCAGAGCACACAGAGAAAGGTGTAATTCACATTTATTAAAAGCAGTGGTTTATATCAGTATCCCTAATAATTGCTTCACTGTAGCAAGTCCGTACTCTTTTTTTGTTCATCATTGGGCAATGATAGTACCTGTAGGCAGAAGGGTTGTGCTTTCCCCTTGTCCTTGTACTTATTTATAGCAGTCATGATAGCTTGTTTGCCTTTGAAGTCCTTATTATGAGAATCCACAGTAGTCAGGGTTAAACAGAAGTACAGATTTGAAAAGACAGTAGCTATCAGGCAAGTTTTCTAATAGTTAAAATCATTGGACTTCCTTAGTATAACCTCCCTACATGTTAAAGGGTTATAAAAGTAGTATATGAAAAAGTTTAGTGTTACTATGTTATAACAAAGTTTCACATCTGTAGTGTGTTTGCACATGTTTTTCCTTTTTTAATTTCAAGGTTTGTTCTAGTCTCTTGATACATGTGTGCGCAGCACTGCAGACTTGAAAAATCCATCACACGTGTGGACTTGGAAAAGCAAATACTGCAATGCAGCCATCCAAAATGGTACTTTTTAATTGTCCAGACTTCCTGCTTAGGGCAGTCTCACTTTCAGTCCTTTACTTACTGGAGCTACATTTGGAAATCACAGTTTAAAACTTTCATCTTTTCATAGGAATGTTTGTAGAAGTAGTTGTACTCAACTAACTTAGACACTGAAATGATAGGAAAAATTTGGAGTCTAGAAATAGTAGAAAACTACTGGCCTTGTATAAGGGTGGATTAGCAGATTAGGTGTAGCTGTGCAGTGCAGCAGAGTCAGGCAAACATGCGTGCAGAATGTGTTCATAATAAAGCCTCTGTAGTTTAATCTGCTTTCTTTCTCTCCTTTTACTTTTGCAAAAAATACATGCAAACTTCTACAGCTTTGCATGTATTTTCTCCTTTTTGACTGTTTCAGTTTCAGACTGTTACCTTTAATTGTATTAAAGCTCTAACATGGCATGGTCCTACATTCCTCACTCATTTAATTTCAATGGAAGTTCTCCTTGGGTGAGAAATACTTTGTCAATTCTTTAATTGCCTTTCAAGGGAGAGACCCCGTTAATATGTGTGAGTATTCTTTTATGCATCAGTGGTGCTCCATAAATAATACATCATAATGTTTGCTATTTGAATTATTCACAGAATCATAAGTCTCCCCTATTCAGAATTTCCTTTATATAGTTTAAATAGGTTAAAGAAGTTGTTATCATAAATAATTACTCAGTCTGTGCCTAAAGTGAATTCAGAAAACATTTAAAACATTTTTTCATTATTTGAAAATAATCTGTTTCAAAGAACTTCCGTGCTTCATTTTTGTACAAACACTCTTCTTCAACTACAGCAGATAGCACCTGAAGGTAACATCTAAATTCGATGTTAACTACCATATTTATGTGAAAACTTTTAAGGAGTTTGAAAGTAAAGATGCACTTCAAATTCAGCTAAATAAAATCCTTAAAAAAAGTCAGGCTCTAAGAAGTAGTGCAGATCCTTATTTATGTTTATCAAATTACTTGTATCCAAACCATGATATTGGGCCTAAGTTACTACTTATGAGTTAAGTTCTGGAAATATTTCCTTTACAGTTTATTTCTAGTTTGAAATCTGATAGAAGATACATTAGTATTTGAGAGTTACTGTGTTTGACTGAAGATACTAGGAAATAAATTGAAAAATGTCCACCAGTACATACGTAGAATAGTGTGTGTTCTATACAGTCAATCATTAGTCCATCATCAAGAAGGAAGGGAGGTACTGCTTGAGTCCTGTATCCACAAAAACCCAGCAGTATTTTAAAGTGGCCTTTGCAGCTTCACTGCAGTTTCTAACACCACAAGAGCTACATAACAGAGCTGAGTTCATATGCAGCACTCCTTGACATGGTTATTGTAATGTGGCTGCAATCAATTTTTTTCCCATATTTAATTGGAGTTTGGGGATTCTTTCAGGAAAGTATAGATCTGCCTTTAAGGGACAAACTTGGCCTTTGGATTATTAGACTGAACACATTTTAAGTACAAAGTTTATCTACAATTAGCTTGACTGTTCATAATTAAAAGATGGCCAAAACCACAGCCTTGTGGTTTGATGTCTATGATACACAGTGTGCAAGGTAAAACATTAATCCCAAATAAAATCATTTTGCAAGCAGGCATCTTCAGATAACTTAATAACTCATAGTACTTTCCAAAAACTTCTTTAAAGCCATCCCAGACTACATTTGTGAAACAGGTATTTGCATGTTTATGCATTTTTTTTGTGTTTTGGTTTGTTGATTTTTTAATGAAAAAACTTATTTGCCTATCAGTTTTTAATTCCATTGACTTTTTTTGCTGCATTGTGACCCTGGATTTAAATCTGTTAGCTGTATTACTTAAATCAATTAGATGTATGTAGATCTGTTAGATAGTACTGCACATTCATGTTCTGTTCTCTGCATGGGAGTCTGTGTGTCTTGGCCATTGGTGTATTTGTGCTTGAGAACAATTAGCTGAAAAGCCTTTTGCTTATTTTGCCAGACTGAGGGCAAGTGACCCTGAGAAGTTTGGTGGTGATATGTATTTTGGTTTTCCAGTTTTGGATATGAATGGGTAAAGTTTCTGAGCCACTAATCCAGTTAATACAATAGTCAGGACCCCTTAAGAGTAGTCTTGGTATTGTATCCATGTCCTGCTCATATGGAAGCAAAGACAAGATGCAAGGGATGTGGTTTAATTAGACCTCAATTTTATTAGCTTAGCCATCTGGGATTTACTGGCATAAATTTGTACAGTGGAGGTCAAGATCCCTTCTTTAATCATTTCCTTGTGGTGTAGGTTGCTGTCAGTGCCCCATTCCCACACAGCTGGTCCCCAGCCCGTTACTGGGTCTCCACTCTGTGTGCTTTTAATCCGAGTGATAAGAGGTCTGGAAAAGAGATTGTCTCTTTGGTGTACTTCAGACATTAACCCCAAAGATAATTCTTAGCTTCTTTAAGAGTCACTTTCTCCTAACTTTGTTTTCCATTTCAGACTTTTAAAGCCAGCATGAAGATGAGGTTTAAAGGAAGGATAGAGTTCATGTTCCTTATTTCTGCAGTTGTGGGAGAAGGCATCCAGCTAGATCAGTTTGCCCATTAATTCATGTTATTGCCTCCTAAGGGATATGAGTTCCTCTTCTTTTTCTGACTTCTGTTCCAGCTCTGCTTCTATGTGTCCAGGTTCTGTGGCAAATTTTTTTTTTACTTTTTGGCCACTAAAGAAAATATTGTTTGAGCTATCTCAGTACAGTCTTTATTCTTATACATTACTTTGAGGTAAATACTTGTTTAAATGAAAAACACTAGTGAATTTCTATTTAATATGTATATAACCCATATTTTTAAATAATACCAGGAGACCTGGGGAGATGTTCAGGGAGCATAATATGCCTACCTGGGAGGGAGAGACCCATATAGATCAGAATTTTCTGTTCTACTGGTTTGTGTCTTCATTTCTAGAAGAATTATCCTTCCCAGGAGTCTTCCTCAATTAACTGTGCCTTGCCCACAAAGTCTGAAAAGATCTCATTATTCAACAGCAAGCTCTTTTTCATATACCTGGATGCAGTGAACATTTCTTAGGCATATTTTATTTAAATAAATAAATAAGTTGTGATCCATGTCATGCACTAATAAGTAATTAATTGTACATGCTTTCTGTAGCTCTTACAATTGCAAGAATTGAAATGATCCAAATAAAAAATAATTTTTCACTTCTGAACTTGAATAATTTGCTCCATAATATTAGTATCTCAAACCTGTTTAAGTCAAATGCTGTTTCATTCTCTGTTGAAAAAATAGTTAATGTTGACTATCAGAAGCTATGAAGTTTACATCTGTACATCATAAATTTCACTATCATCTGCTCCTTCTACTTAAAAAGAAAAAAAAAGCCCCCTGCTTAAAAAAGAAGGGGGAAAAAAAAGCCTTTGAAGGCATCAGGCCCTTTTGTTTGATGTGTGGAACAAGATTAATAAAAACGTGCCACTACATTAGCTTTAAATAGCTAGCATGAGACAGTGCTGCTGCCTATACTCACCACAACTTTAATTCATGTAGATAACATGTTTTAGACACATGATAGTTCTAGCATGGAGTTAGGCCTGTTTCTTGGGGAAGACCACAGATTTGTGGCTGTGTTTATCTTTTGTATAAGGACAATTAACTGGGCAATGCCAAAACACAATAGCATTTGATATTTTGA
>VYZT01061721.1:4838-22793 GCA_013400735.1 Pomatostomus ruficeps | reverse complement strand
GGAGCGGTTCCCGGTGTCCCAGACGCGGCTCCGGGCATTGACCGCGGGTAACCCGCGCCGGGAGGGGGCGTGGCCTGGCTGTTATTGACAGCCGCCTCCTCCAATCGCGTGGCCGCGCGCCTCTGCTCAGCGCGGGGGGCGTGGCTTCAGCTCTGCCCACCGCCGTCTCGCCCAATGGGGTGTTCCGAAAGGGTGCTGTGGGCGGGGGGAAAATGGGATGGCCACGCCCCCTCCAGCGCGAGCTCTGTAAAGGGCCCCGCCCGGCGGCGCGCGGGAGCTGCTGAGGGGCCGCGCGCGCCCGCCGGGCCCTGAGGTAACGCGCGGTCCTAAAGCCCGAGCGGGGCCCGGGGCTGAGGGAGGGGGGTCCCAGCGAGACCTGCTGTGTGCGGGATGCCCGCCCGCCGCGGGGGTCGCAGTGTGGGGTTCACCATCCCGGCAGATGCTTCTCGGGATGTGTCTTTTGTGGGCGGGTGTCTGGGCACCGGTGGGGAAGTTCTTGGGGGTTTTTGGTTAAATGAACACAGGGTGGGTTGGCGGGGGGAGTTTCCCCCAGCCCCCGGTCAGGACAGGAGGTAGTGTGAGGAGAAGGGATGTCCCTTCCCCTACGCTATCCAGGAATGCATCGTGAGGGGCTGTGAGGTGTCCTGGGAGCTTGGGATGCTCTGTGAGGTGACCTGAGAGTCTGGGATGCTCTGAGGGGTCGGGGATGCTCCCTGAGGTGACCCGAGTGCTCGGGATGCTCCTGGTCCAGCCCTGAGCCCCGCTGTGCCCCAGCGGACACAGCCACGAGCGGAGCCGGCCGGAGCACGGGCGGTGCCTCCGGGCAAACGCCGCCCCGCGCTTCCCTGCTCGGCCTGAGGGGATTTCCCCCGCCGGCGGCCGTGCGGGTGGCGTGGCTTAGGGAACAGCAGCTTAGGCGAGAGGCGCTCGGCTCAGCCTCCTGGTGAGTCACGCTGCTGGGAAATTCACCTGAAACATGCCGGTGCCCCGGAGAAGCACAGTGCCTCACACTGAGGGTTCTGTGGTTGTCTGCGTGGCCGAGGAGCTGGGCCTGGCTGACCAAGCGAGGGGCAGTGGGCAGCTTTCTCCGGCCAAAGGTCAGCTCTGAAGGTGCTGTGCTGGAGTCAGGTGCCTGTCTGCAGTCGCGACAGTCACTCGTCATCCTGAGAGAGGCTGAAGTTACTTTTCCTCCTGTTTTCTCCGCTCCAGCAGCAGGAGGGCCTGGGGTGATAGCCCAGCACCTGTGGTCAGTGGTGCTGCCGAGGACAGAGGCTTTTATCACTGCCTCCCTTAAAAACGGGGTTTATCCGAGAGGTTGAAGGGTGTGTTGCTCAGCTTTTGTTTCCTCACTTAGTAAATCTTTAAAGGGAACAAAAAGGCGCAGGTTTAGGTTTTCATGGTGACGTGGCAATCGCCCCGAGCTGCTCTGGACAGGGAGAACAGGAGCAGAGCAGATGTGGTGCCTTTACCAGTTGAAAGAAATCAGCCACAGGAAGCCGAGTGGGCCGTGCTGGAAAATGTCAAGCGGCTGATAACGTGCTCAGTAATTTGAATTTGAACCGGTGTTGTTGAAGCTCTGTGTGTGTTTTAGGGAAAGATGTGTCCAAAGCTCGTCAGAAATGAAAGCTCCACTCCTGCCCCGTTCACTGCCAGGAGTCTGCACGTCCTCAGACCTTTATTCTGGTTTGTTAGTGAAGCCCCACAGTGGTTCCAAAGAAATCGCTCCACTTCCAGTTCTTCTGGGTCACGGTGCTCCCTCAGAGCAGAACATGTCTTTATTTAAATGATTTAAGGAGTCACACAGGCTTAATTAAAAGGGAGGTTTCTTCCTACAGGTTTTTTTGTTTGGGAGTGTGTTCCCCGTGTTCCCCATGTTCCCGAACACCTGTGGTACATCACGGTTTGATAATTCCTCGGGGAACTGCGTGCGGTGGGAGAGGAGCACTTGGGATCCCGCAGTTGCTGCTAGCTCTGGTGAACCACGGAATGGTTTGGGTTGGAAAGGACCTCAGAGATCATCCCCTCCCAACCGCAGAACATGTGTGTTTGCCAGTGGCTTGCGTTTGTAACGAAGCATCAGGGAGGGAAGGGCCAAGCTGCAGTGCTGAGCAGGGCTAGGGAGAGTCTGAACATATTGGGAAATATTTGCTTCTAACCTGAATTTGTTGGATAAATGCATGCCTGGTTTGGGGTCTGATTTGGGAAGCTGCACAATCAGGTTGTACTCAAGTTCATGGTGCAGGTGTGCCCGGGGCTGTGCACAGTGAGGGCAGAATGCAGGAATGGTCGCCACTGGGAAGGGCTTTTTCCTCTTGAGTGACTGAAGGTGATGCAGACAGCCCAGCATGGAAATGAAACAGAGGGCTAGAACACCTCTGCTGTGAGGAAAGGATGAGGGAATCGGCATTGTTCAGCCTGGAGAAGAGAAGCTTTGGGGGGACCTCATTGTGGCCTTCCAGGACCTGAAGAGAGGGGGCCCGGAGTGCCAGGACAAGGGGGAATGGCTTCCCACTGCCAGAGGGCACGGTTAGATCAGGTATTAGTAGGAATTGTTCCCTGGGAGGGTGGGGAGGCCCTGGCCCAGGGTGCCCAGAGCAGCTGTGGCTGCCCCTGGATCCCTGGCAGTGTCACAGGCCAGGCTGGACGGGGCTGGGAGCAGCCTGGGACAGGGGAGGGTGTCCCTGCCAGGCAGGGGTGGCACTGGATGGGATTTAAGGTCCCTTCCAACCCACACAAGTCTGGGATGCCAGGATTCCCTGAGAGCTGCCGTGAGAACACCTCACCCTTTCCCCTGAATCTTCGTTGCTGCGTTAATGCGCGGCCGGCAAGAGAAACGCTGTAACTGGTGCAGAGGCCAAAGCTTCCCTCGGGGGCAGCCCTGAACCCCTCGTTGTGGGGTGCTGGCGAGGAAAGCAGGAGCAGCATTGCGAAAGGGGATCAGGAGTGATGGCAGCCGCTGCCGTCCGTCCCTCCTGGGCTCTGCTCGGCTTTTCCTTGGGCAAGAGAGGCCGTGGGGGCAGCTCGGGGAACACCGGCGGGCTGTGCCACGGCTGCGTTTGGCTGCTCCGGGCGGGGCAGGTCCGAGTGGCCGCTCCGAGCACGGGCTGCGGACCCAACACCCTCTTCTCACACTCCCAGTGAACCGCTCCGATGTTCCAGCCCAGAGCGGCGTGTGGGGCAGCGTCTGTCAGTTACCTGGGCGCTTCACGGATGGGTTTTTTGCAGACATCACCCTCTCAGCTCCTCGTGAATTAAACTATTTTTGGCGTGGTGACTCGCAGAGCGTGGCGTGAGCAGCAACGTGTCCCTGCGCACATGAGTGAGCGGAAAGGGGGACGTCCCTCCGTTGTGGCTGGCGTGGCTTTCCCCTCCCGGCAGAGGCAGGAGGCTGCAGCGTGGCCGGGTCGGATTGATGAGATAAAAAACCTCTTTCCTTTCGCTCCTATCCCTCCTCATCCAGACAAACATGCTCCTGGCATCACACGATTTATATGCGTCTGTCTAATGCAGGTACAAAATAGCAGCCTAAAATCCACTTCTTAGAGAGATCAAGGATAATGGGATTCCTCTCCAATCAGCTTGAAATCCCTTGAAACAATTAAAGCTCAGCCTGGCAACTCATAAGCATCAAAGGCTTTTGATGAGTGTAAACCTTAAATAAAATCAGCGTTTAGAAAACACTTCGTTTAGGCGATGAAATCCCCCAAGACAAAGCGCTGAAAGCAGCGTGGGAGCCACCAAAAAAACCCCATCAGCAAAACGCCTATTTTGATGAGAACGGGCTACATGTGGGGTGTCCCAGGGCTGTGTCCCCCGAGAGGGAGCCAAAATCCCCGGTGTGCCGGGGCTGGCGGGCAGGCGTGGGGCCAGAGCCTCCTTAAGAGGCGGCGGTGTGGGGTGACGAGCCGCTTCCAATTGCAAGGCAGCAGCACATGACATAAGATGCTCCAGATCTGCCTCCTGGGCGCTAGTTTAAAAATAAAGGATATTACACGTCGGGCTCGGCGCCGGTGCGGAGCGGCTGCGGAGGGGAGGCTGCGGGACGCGCCATGCGCTGTGAGGCTGGAGGCATCGGGGGGGCTGCGAGCCGAACGGGAGCATCTGGGGCAAAGGGAGTTGGAACTGAAATTGTTTGGCTCATGGGGCTCTTGGGGAGCTGTGGGGGTCACGCCGGTTCTGGTGTGGGGTTTTGCAATGACCGGAGTGCTCAGAATTTCCCACATTTCGTGAAGATGCAGCAGGCTGGAGCTGTGCCTCTTTGGGGTTGCCTTGCCCACGTCAGCGGAGCTGCTTTGCTGTGACGTTTGGCTGTGTTTTGATTTTTAAAACCTGTTTTCACAGGGACAGTGCTGTGTGAGTCAGACGCAAGGATGGCACTTGCAGAACCAGTCCCTGTGGCTTATTGCAATTCGGCTCCGCAAGAGAACTGCGAGGTGGCCCTGGAAGATGGACTGCTCAACTCTTCACCCAGGTTTGTCTAATTTAGGGTTTTATTTACCCTGTGTTTATAGTTTGTATTCTATCATGCTTACTTGGATTGATTGCAATGATTTTGAAGGAGCACTGCCTCTGTAGGGCACAGCTCATGTGCAGTACCTACCCTGATCTCCACCAAACTCTGCTGGTGAGAGGCTGCTTAGATTTACAGGCTAAAGAGCAGATTAGGATTTAGGGGTCTATATCTCACCACAGCGTAATGGGATCTAGCTGATTAAAACCTCTTTACCTAAATTTTTTTGGGCTGCATTGAATTATGTGTGGTAAGGGGGAGAAAAAGATGACTTGATTGGCTGTAAGGGAAATAGCTGGGGCTCTCCTGTTCATATTACTGGGTCATTTGCATGCTTTGATCATAAAAGCTGGTGGAGAAATGGTGCAGAACTATTGCAACTGAGGATTAATTTGTGCTGAAAAATGTTCTCAATAATGAGGAGGGAGTACGGAGATGGGAACATCTCATAATCCCTTTGGGGGAAATAAATAAATTATTTACTCAGCTGTGGTTGCTGGCTTACAGATTAGTTCCGAGAAGCCGTTCTGCTTTAGGACAGGACATGGGATCAGCCATGTCAGATCTTCCCTGGGCCTTAAACCACCTCAAATGCCCAAAGCAGTAACAGTTGACTGTTCCCTAGAAATTCAGAGTAAATGGGAATTAGAGGGAAGAGATTTCCCTCTTACCCTGAAATTCTCATGGTTCCTGTGCTGGATTGTCTTGTCTCTGGCCTGGTAGAAAGGGAATAAAAGGGGAGATTTAGTGGGAGCCCTGCCTGGCTGAGGCTGAGGAGTTGATGTGGGACCAGAGGAGCTCTCACCTGTGTGCAGTGTGCCTGTGAGGGGCAGAGTCAGGGCTCCTTTTCACCCCAGAGCTGCCCCTGCAGTGTTGGGGTTATTGTGATGTCAGGGCCCTCTGCAGCCCTTCTGGAAGGCCCTGGGGGTGGGGTTGCAGCCAGGGGTTGCTGTGGGAAGAAAAAACACCGGCCTGGAGAAACACCACCTTTGTGATGGCCTGAAGCAAAAGGCCCTGGTAGGGCAAGGCAGGATGGAAAGTTTGGGTCTCTGCAGTAAAATCTTAAATCAGCTTAGACTCAGCGCTGTGCCCATGGTCCTGGCAGGGCATGCCCAGGGCAGGGAACCAAGCAGCATCTGCCTGATTGGGGGTGGGATTCCCAAATCTCCCTGGGTCTGGCTTCCAACTCCTGCTCTCAAGTGGGACATGAGGCTTGATTATCCTCCTCACCTGGGGCTGTGAGACAGCCCAGCTTGGGAAGGGATGGAGTAAGAACAGTTTTTCAAGCAGGCAAGTGGGGCTTCCCCAGCTCCTGCAGGGCTGAACGTAACCCGGACAGCTCAGCTGGCAGGAGCGTGGCTGAAGCACACGGGGATGAGCCTGTTTCCATTCCTTCCCAAGCATCTGGTGGGAGCACTGCCTTTATTAGGAATACCGAAGAACAAGATTTCCTGTTAAATCAATTTCCTGCTCTTCTGCAGGAAATCTCCGTGGGTTTCCCCATGGGGTGACTCCAGAGTGTCCCTAGGGCCTCGCCCGTTGCTGGACTCACATTGCAGACAGGAGATGAGTTCCAGATCCACGTGTCCCTTCCTGCCCCCCTCCTCCTCCTCCTCCCAGCTGCAGACTCTTTGTCTCAGGCACCTGGAGCAGACCTCAGGAATTAAATGGTGGCTGGTTTTGGGATGATGTTTATGGATTCCTCTGCAGCTCGTCTGCAATGGAAGCTGCAATTAGGACAACATTCATGGCTTCCAAACCAGCACAGGCAGAGCTTGCACACTCTGAGGGACCTGTTCCATTGCTGGGGCCATGCAGGGTGGTAAATTCATAAAGTCACCTGCAGAACATCAGGAATCACTTTGACATCCGAGGACTGAGGGACATTAAGGGATGGAGCAAACCTGCCTGTGGCAGGCAGCCCTCTGTTCTCATCCAGGGATAATTCCTTTTGCCTTGCAGAACTGCTGAGCCACACAACAGCGAGCCAAGGGAAGATTCCAAGATGGAGAGATGTCAGGTGAACTCACTTGGTCCCAAAGGTGAGTGGATGGAGGTTTGGTGACTGTGGTGTGCATGAAATTATTCTTGCAATGAGAGAAGGATTTGTCAAACAATGGAGGAAGCAGCTCAGGTTGCAGGATGGGCTGTGCAGAAGTGTCTTGAACTCAGACTTTGAAGCACAGCTGTGCTTCAAGGATTAAATGGGCAGTGTCAGTGCCTGATGCTCATCTACCAGGTACCAGTGTCCTCCTTTCAGTCCTCCTTAAAAGAAAAAAAATTAAAAATAGCAGAGTATAGATGCAGGAAGCTTTCACCTTAACAGTACAAAAGCCTTAGGGCAGCAGAGCACATTAGAGGGGATGTAAGTGAGAAATGTTTAACAAAATTTGAAAGTGCTCTAGAAGCTTCCAGTCTGAAATACTGAGGGTTGTATGGCAAACCTGCCAAGAAAAGGTCGAGGAGGGAGTGTAACAGCATTTGCTTTCATATGCTTGATACTTGTATTTCTATTGCTGTTGTGGCAGCAGGAAATTCCTAAATCAAAAATGCTCTTCTTTCAAAGCAGCCTCGTCCCCTCCTGCCTCCAGTGTGTGGACGACACGCCGTGATGGAGAGGTCAGGCTGAGGATGGAAGAGCAAGGCATTGGCAGCGAGGCACCAAAGACGGTGCACCAGCTCTTGCAGGAAAGTGTGAACAAATACAGCGACTATTACGCCCTTGCATCCAAAAAAGATGGGCAGTGGATAAAGCTGACATATAAGATGTACTATGATGAGTGCTGGAAAGCAGCCAAAAGCTTCCTGAAGGTGAGAGTTTGTTGAATTCTCTTTGTTCATATTCACAGAATCCTAAAATGAGAATGGTTTTGGTTGGAAGGGACCTTAAAGCTCATCCAGTGCCACCCCTGCCATGGGCAGGGACACTTTCCCAGGGTGCTCAAGCCCCGTTCAGTCTGGCCTTGGGCACTGCCAGGGATCCAGGGGCAGCCACAGCTGTGCCGGGGCCTCCCCACCCTCACAGCCAAGAATTTCTTCCCAGTATCTGATGTAAATCTCTCTTCTTTTAATTTAAAACTGTTCCCCTTTGTCCTACCACTGTGTAAAGAGTCAAGTTTAATATTCACTCATTTAAGTGCTGGAATGGCTGCAGTCAAGTCTGTCTTAAACCTGCAAATCCCCTGAGTGCAGATGAATCCCACAGTGACAGGGAAGTACCTGAACGTGCTATGGACACCTTGGTATTTCATTTTTTTAACAGTTGTTTCCATATTTAACCAAGAAAAAAAAGCATGTAAGGAAACTATTTAAGTGAGGTTTTAATGGTGTGTGGCAAACCTGGACACTGCCTCTCCCGAGGCATGGAAAGGTTCATCTTTCTAAGAAAAAAACTTAAAAAGTTGCTTAGAAACCAGACTTAAAAGTCCCAAGTGGCCCAGGCTTTTGCCTGTGCTGTTGGGATTAGGAGCCTTGGAGAGAGAAACCAACCCTGCCTGTTCTTGCTGTTGTGATCAAGTCTTACCTCTGCAAGTTAAGGCCAGCCTGGTTTTACTCCTGTGGTGGGATCTTCCGCTCTGGGACAGAACCAGAGTCTGGCTGAGGCAGTTAAAGACTGGGACTCCAAGAGCTGCCATTTCTTAGCCAGGGGTCACTGGCCCTCAGGCTTCTTGTTCTGGCCATCGTTGATATCTGACATTTCCAGCTTGTGCCAAATGTCCCAGGAGGTGCTGTCTGACCTCACCCCTTACCTCCTCATCCTCAGCCCCAGGAACTGTAGCTCCCTGGTTGCAGGTTTGTGTTCCCGTTAGTGCCAGTGAGCCAGTCCTTCCAGACCTCAGCAAATCCTGATTTTCCTGCCCACTTAAACTGGGACAGTGATGTGAAACTTCCACTGGTTCCACCTTGGTTCCTGGCAAGTGTTGCAGTGGGAATTACCCCGTAGGAGACAAGAACTCTTCCCTTGATGCTGTGCTCATGGCAGAGTTCTGCAGATGAGCTCTGAGCTTTCTCCAAGGGAGAAGCCAGGCTGCTGTAATGTCACCTCTTGTTTACAGCTGGGGCTGGAGCGTTTCCATGGAGTGGGCATCCTGGGATTTAATTCTGCAGAGTGGTTCATTGCTGACATTGGAGCTATCCTTGCAGGGTAAGACTCTTGTTTCTTCTGGCCATGCATTTTGCTTTGGCAGGCAGAGAGTGACTGCAGCATTCGCATGAGAAGCAGGTTTTGATCAAACCCCCAATAAAACAAACCAAAAAACCCCAAACCCAACTGTTTCTATATGAGTTTAATGAAGGTAGCTAGAACATGAAGTATTTCATAATGAATTAATGACACAAGCATCAAATTCTTTTTTTTTTCAAAATAAGATCACCAGTAGGTTAATCCAAAAGCATTCTTGTGTACGCAGTGATTAAAATATGGTGGGAAATGCCAAAGAATTCCAGGGCAGGATTCGGATATCTGCCTTCCACATGAGACAGTTTGATCCTTCACAGCACTCTTGACATTTCCCATGCCCCAGAGCAGAATCTTTCCTCTTGGAATTAAGCCCTCCACTCCTTGTTGTCATTTTATGGGATATTCCTCTTAAAGTTTTTTTCTCTGAAATGGTCTGAATTTTGCCAGCAACTCTGCTTGTCCTTGAACTCTTTGTTTTGCTTTTCTGTTTTGTTTTTTCCCTTTTCCAGGGGATTTGCTGTTGGGATCTATACTACAAACTCTCCCGAGGCCTGTCATTATGTAGCAGAGAACTGCAGTGCCAACGTTATAGTGGTGGAAAACCATAAACAGCTGCAGAAAATCCTAGAAGTAATTATGTTTTTTAAATGGCCGGGGGTTACAGCAACCTGTTGACAGATGTGGGGGGGTGAAATGCTGTGGGAGAGCGTTACCTGAGGGGAATGCTGGCTCTGGGAGCAGAGGGAAACTCCTTGGTGCTCCCTGCACCGGCCAGGTGAGCTGTCACTGGCACTGTCTCACAAGAGGTGCAGCGGTGCTTTCACTTCTTAAAGCCTCGGGCTTAAAATAGGAAAAGCCAAAAAGATCAACTGAGCATCCACTAGGTTGTGTGGCAACATCCCAGCTCAAATAGTGACTGTTCCTAGTGAGGCAAACCCGTTCTTTCAGGAGCACAGGCGAGATTCTCTTGGCTTTACGTAAAATGGCAAATATGAGGAGCGTGCTGAGTTGGGGATTACAAAGGCCTGAAAGGCACAAGCAGCATTTGCTCCTTCTCATGAGTGTCCCTTGCTAACACAGATTGAAGACAGACTACCTCACCTGAAGGGCATTGTGCAGTATGGGGAGGAGATCAAAGAGAAGAGACCAAATCTGTACTCGGTAAGTCCTGGGCTTCTTCACTGCGTGGGAGTCCTGCTTGTGTTCAGCTGATGGCTGCAAGCTCCTGTCACCTTCCACAGGACCTCAAACATGTGCTGGGTGACATCCCTGTCCCTGGCAGGGCCTTGGAATGAGATGCTCTTTAAAGGTCCCTTCCGAGCCAGGCCAGCCTGGGGTTCTGTGACTGTGATCCCATGAGCTCGTGCTGGCTGAGGTGGGCAGGAGGTTGCTGTTGTGCAAACCTGGATAATCTGTGTTGTGAGGGGGCTGTGAGCCTGCTGAACTTTACCAGGCAGCCTCGGGCCCCACAGTTACTCCAGGGAGTTGCTACAGAGCTGTAAAGCTGCTGGGGGTGGGTCTGCCTCCTTTCTGCTTCTCCCTGTGTCAGCCAGAAAACCCTGTGGGGTGACAGTGTGGATTTACAGCCTCTTCCAGAGGTTTGGACAGGGAGAACAGCTTCCTTCTCCTGGTGTGTAGCAAAGGGTTCAATTTTTCACGTGAGTGGTACCTTACAAAGTGCCTGAGCTCTTCTGTTCTCTACACAGTGGAGGGAGTTCATGGAGCTTGGCAGAGACGTGCCAGACTCACAGCTCCGCGAGGTCATCGCGTCCCAGAAACCCACCCAGTGCTGCACCCTCATCTACACCTCGGGCACCACGGGGCAGCCCAAGGGCGTCATGCTCAGCCACGACAACGTGAGTGCCCAGTGCCACCCCTGCAACTGAGACCCTGGGGATGCTGAGGGAGACCATCCTGAGCTGAGAGAGACCCTCAGGGATCGTCAGCCCAGCCCCCGGCCCTGCACAGACCCCCCAACAACCCCACCCTGGGCATCCCTGGCAGCGCTGTCCAAACGCTCCTGCAGCTCTGGCAGCCTCGGGGCCGGGACCATTCCCTGGGGAGCCTGGGCAGTGCCCAGCACCCTCGGGGGGAAGAGCCTTTCCCTGAGATCCATCCCAAGCCCTGGCACAGCTCCAGCCGTTCCCTGGGCTCCTGTCACTGGCCCAGAGCAGAGCTCAGCCCCGGCCCCTCCGCCTCCCCTCGGGAGGAGCTGCAGCCCCCGAGGAGCCTCCCCTCAGTCTCCTCTGCTGCGGCTGAACGAGCCAAGCGCTGCTGTTGAGATGCCAGGGTGCTGTAGCTGTGTTGTGCCCGTGTGTTCTGTGCTGTCCCTGCTCTGAAGCCGCTGTGGGTTCCTGTTGCAGCTGACGTGGACGGCAGCAGCGGCCGGACGCTTCATCACGCTGAGTGATGCCCGGGACAGGCAGGAGCAGGTGGTCAGTTATCTGCCCCTCAGTCACATCGCTGCACAAATGTCTGATATTTGGTCAGCCATGACCTTCGGAGTGCAAGTTTACTTTGCCCAACCAGATGCATTGAAGGTAAAGGAAGATAATAAATTTCACCCATGCGCCTGCTTGAGCTGGGTGGGTGCTTGGAACATGGCTGTGCTATCTCGTGGTTCTGTCAGCTTTGCTAACTGGGTTTACTCTGCCCACTGACCAACTGCCCCTGTGGGTTTGAGTGGAGCCACTCTGATCTTCACCTTTTGACTCGGTCACGAGCTGGGGGAAGCTGACCCAGCACTTCATGCCTGGGAGCTGCTGAGTTCTCACCTGACACCTGGTCCCACATTGGGAACTGGTTGAGCAACAGCTCCGTGTTCGCTCTGCCCACATTGCACAATGGCCCCAGCTAAGTCTGAGTAAAGGATTCTTGTGTCAGCGCTGGCACTGAAAGCATCGACCCTTGCTCCCTTCCCAATTCCCACTGCAATGTCCCAGGGGTTCCCTTCTCTTGGTGCCACTGCAAAACCCAAACAATTCCTCAAAACTGATGACGGAGTCCCCAGTTCTTTCTAGTGACCAGCGCTGACCTAAAGTCTGCAGTGAATCGCTTCTAAAAACTGCATTAAATCCTGCTTCTCTCAGGGCAGCTTGGTGGAGACCCTGCGGGAAGTGAGGCCAACTGCTTTTTTGGGAGTTCCCCGTGTCTGGGAAAAAATGGAAGAGAAAATGAAATCTGTGGGCATGAAATCCTCAGCGCTCCGAAGGAAAGTGGCATCGTGGGCCAAGGGAGTGGGGCTGCAGACCAACCTGAAGAGGATGAACGGGTAATTGTGAGCTACATTTCAGGGATGCTGATGAGTTTTTAGGAGAGCTTTACTGTCAGATCAGGGGTTATATTCCATCCAAGGGTTATATTCCATCCAGAATTATATCCCATATGAAAGGCCAGTGGCGCTTGGACCTGAGGGGGAGCAGCAAGGGCTGGAGTGGGGAAATAATCCAGTATTTAATTGAATGAACTAAGGAAGGATGAAGATAGAAGGAGGAAGGGGGAGAAGTTGTACGTGTGCCACTCTCCCTGCTGCAGGTGCTCTGAGGTGCCCGTGAATTTCCGCCTGGCCAGACAGTTGGTGTACAGGAAAGTGCGCAAGGCCATCGGGCTGGACCGCTGCACCAAGTGCTACACGGGGGCCGCTCCCATCACCAGAGAGACGCTGGAATTCTTTCTGAGCCTCAACATTCCTGTGCTGGAGCTGTATGGAATGAGTGAGAGCTCTGGGCCTCACACCATCTCCCTACCTCACGCCTTCAAGCTCGGCAGGTGAGCGCCAAGGGAGCCGAGGGAAGGGTGGGTTCTGCCTCTGGCACCTCCCTCCTGGTGCAGCTCATCCCCAGAGCCTTGCTGCCAGTGACAGCAGCAAGCCACGTCACAGCTGAAGAGATCTGCCAAGGGCAGCAGCAGCAGCGAGGATACCTGAGTTTACCTTGGCTGGGTTCTGTGGAAGCTGGGGAAGGAGTGAGGGGCTGGTGGAAAGAAGGGAGAATTGGTAGCTCCAGCCTACCCTTCACTTTAATGGCAAATGCCTGAAGGGTGCAGAGTGACTCTGAATGGCTCGTTCAGTCTGCACAGGGAGAGTTTGCTGCTGGGGACACGAATCTGCTCCTTCAAGGCTCAGGTGTTGAGAACAATGAGTGCAAACCAGCAGGTGTGTGAGCCCTGGGCTCTGCAATGACAACTCTTCCTGGAGCTGCCCGTACCTGAGCAGATGCCTTTGAAGCTCTTTGCTGAAGCCACTCTTGCTAAAAAGCTGCTGGGCTTTGTTCAAACCCTTCAGCTTGAGAGATGCTGCTGTAACCTCTGCTTGAATTCAGTTTAAAATAAATGAATCCTGAGCCTGTGTCCTCTTTCAGCTGTGGGAAGGAGCTGACGGGCTGCCACACCCTGATCCACAAACCAGACAGGGATGGCATCGGGGAGATCTGCTTCTCAGGGAGGCACATCTTCATGGGCTACCTGAACATGGAAGACAAAACCAAAGAGGCCATCGACGAGGATGGCTGGCTGCACTCAGGGGACCTGGGCAAGCACGACAAGGATGGATTCCTCTTCATCACAGGCAGAATTAAAGGTAACACATCCTCTGACTTTATCTCGATGTTGTGCAGCAGTATGGAATTGGAGAGTTGGTAGTGCTGGGAAAGACCTCATGGACCCCAACTGTTCCCTCCGCACTGCCAAGGCCACCACTGACCCATGGCCCCACTTGCCACATCTTTTGAATCCCTTCAGGGATGGTGACTCCCCCACTGCCCTGGGCAGCCTGTTCCAGTGCTGAACAGTGAAGAAATTTTCCCAATATCCAACTTAAACTTCCCTTGGTGCAGGGGAGGCTCTGCTGGTTGCACAGAAGAATATTTAAATCCTTCTCCTCCTGGAGTTTCTGTGTGCGTGGGGCTGCAGGGTGTCCTGCCCTGTGGCACAGCCTGTGGTGGGAGGAGAGGGCTGGCCCCTGGAGCCAGGGGGTGTTTGCAGAGAGAGGGGGAAGTGCTCTGCTTTCAGCACCAGCAGAGTTAATGCTTTGTGGGCTTGTTTTACCAGCAGCTCCCTCGGTTTCAGGAGCTTTGCTGGGTGACCTCCAAGGAAAACAGCAGCTTAACACTGTTGTGCAAGGGCCTTGTAGCAATGTGGCTCTTGGGACAGCAGTTTGAGCAATCCCAGACGAAGCCAACCTCCCTCAAGCCTACAGCCCTCAGAAGGAGAGAGGTGCTCACGTGAGGGCTGCTCTGAGGAGCAGAGCTGCCTGAGAAGGGGGGGCTCCTCTCTGCTCAGCAGCACATGGGAACCTCCAGCACAGCCCTAGCAAATCTTCCACTTCAATTTCTGACAATTTGGGTGCCAGCTTAGGTGCCTTGGAGCCCCAGGGGTCTGTGCCAGGGTGCCAAGGGGCTCACCCTGTGTTCCCAGACTGTGAATGTCCCCGAGCAGCAAGGCAGCTTTGGCGGGGCTGTGTGTGCACAGCTCCTGCTCCTCCCCGGGCCTGGCTGGAGTCATGGGATCAGCACTGGGGCTGCAAAAGCCCTGTAATGTCATTGAGCACAGCACTGCCAAGGCCACCGCTAAACCTCGTCCCCAGGTGCCACATCCCCACAGTTTTGAACACTTCCAGGGGTGGTCACTGGGACTTTGCCAGTCCTGGTGTGCTGCCTTCTCCAGCTGTGCTGACACAGACTCACTGTTTGATCCAGCAGCTGAGTTGTTTGAGATTGTGGGAAGGGGAGAAGCTCCAAGCATTAATCAGGGTTTTATTGTTTTCCAGAGCTCATCATCACTGCAGGAGGTGAGAACATTCCTCCTGTTCCAATCGAGGATGCTGTCAAAAATGCTGTTCCCATCATCAGCAACGCCATGTTGGTTGGAGACAAAGCCAAGTTCCTTGCTATGCTTCTGACCCTAAAGGTAACAGAAAACAGGATGGGAATCCACCACCTGTGCTGCTGAATCCGATTAATTCCGGGGAGGAGGAGAGTTGTCACACGTTTTTAGTGTCTTGTGGAGACAGGAGCCCAGAGCACCATTTGCTGTAGCTGAGCTGCAAAGAGCAGCTGAAAGCACAGGGAGTTGTCACTTGCTCAGACTATCAGATCCTGCTGTTGTTCAGGGCAGCTTTTTCTGTACCACACAGGGCAGGAAGAAACAGAAGGAAAAGACCCAAAAGTGAGGCTGGAAAAGGAAACCCTTCTGCTCTCCTCACCTGGTTCAGTCTCTCCCAGAGCAGTCTGGGAGGTAAAAAGCTGCCAGGGATTCCTTTGTCAGGCTCTGGCTTTAAACTCCACCAGGACACATCTGTTGTGGTCTGTGCTGACTGCTGGGCTGGGAATTGCTCCTGGGTGAGACCGAGGCCAACAGCCTTGGCCCGGGGCAGGAGACCTGAGCCAGGCCCTGGGGGTGGCCCTGCTGTGCTCGTCATGGTCGTGCTGTGCGTGACTTCCAAGGCTGCTGCTGCACAGTGCAGGGAAGTAAATTGTGATCCAGAAAAGGTCTGGGAAAAAGCGATTAACTCTGGATAGCGCAGGAGGGGTTTGGCAGGTGAGCGCTGTGCCCTGGTGGCTCCCGAGCAGGCAGAGATCCAAGGGAGTTAATATGGGTTTTGTCCCAGGTTTCCATTGGCAGGCAGGGGCTGGATGAGAGCTGAGGGTTGGAGTGGGGTGAAGGGAGCCCAGGAACCATCCCAGGGCTGGAGGCTCCTGCGTGCAGAGGCCTCAGGTGCTCAGCGATGCTCAGGTGCCTGTTCTGGCCTGGCCTGCAGTGCGTTGTGGATGCAGAAACGGGCGAGCCCGGAGATGACCTCACTGCAGAGGCCCTGGAGTACTGCCAGAAGCTGGGCAGCAAGGCCACCAAGGTCTCGGAAATCATCAGCAGCAAAGACAAGGCCATCTACGCCGCCATCCAGAAAGGGATCTCGGCCGTCAATGAGGGAGCCGTGTCCAACGCCCAGAAAGTGCAGAAGTGGGTCCTGCTGGAGAAGGACTTCTCCCTCTTTGGAGGAGAGCTTGGTGAGTGCTCGGGGAGGTGTCTGGGGTTTGCCCTGTGCCCCTTCCCTGCCTATTGAACATCAGCACAACCAGGACCCAACACACAGAGCTGCCCCAGCCTTTCCTCACTGCAGCTTCTCCAAGGGGCAGTTTGGGGGTGGGATGAGCGGGGCTGAATTCCCACTTGTGCCCAGCAGAGAGGAGCAGCGCTTACCCTTGTGCTGGGATGCCTCCTGCAGTCATGGAATGTCCTGAGCTGGGAGGGACCCCCAGGGATCATCAGCCCAGCCCCTGGTGTTAACCAGGACATCCCAGCAACCCCACCCTGGGCATCCCTGGCAGCGCTGTCCAAACGCTCCTGCAGCTCTGGCAGCCTCGGGGCCGGGACCATTCCCTGGGGAGCCTGGGCAGTGCCCAGCACGCTCGGGGTGCTGCTTCTGCTCACATGGAGGGGAGGGAGATTCCATTAAACCCAAAGAGAAGCTTAGATCTGGTCACTATTGTGCTTCTCGTGCCCAGCCCTGCTCCACCCCAGGTGCTCCCGGTGGTTCCCTCCCCATTAACCCCTTCCTGTGCTGGCTCCCGCAGGCCCCACCATGAAGCTCAAGAGGCCGGTGGTGGCTCAGAAGTACCAGGACCAGATCGCTCAGTTTTACACGGACATCGAAACGCCCTCGGGGGAGCCCTCGACCCGGCCGTAGAGCCCAGCACTGAAACCATTCCCGAGGCCCGGGAAGGATTCCCTGGATCCTGTTGAAATAAAGAGGCTCAGTCACCAGGCAGCCCCTCGGCGTTGCTTCGCTGTCGTGTCCTGGCCCTGCAGTGTGGTGAGCGTGGTCCTGCCCATGTTCTCCCATGTCTTGTGTCCCGTGCTGAGATACCCCAACTATCTCAACCTTGTATTTTTTATTTCCGTTTTCACAAGGGCAATACAACGTTTACCTGAAATCCATGTGACATGTTATGTTCTAACCAAAGTTTTCTTTTCCTGAGATGAATGTAAAACAGGAGCTGCAAATCAGGAGCTGCACTTTTCCTGCTGAGGGAGAAAGGCAGATTTCATTTTCTAGCAGTGTCCTCACTTCCTGCTGCACGTTTCCCTGCATGCTGGTGGCATCCTTATAATTTTAAATCTCCTTCCCCACAAACTATTCTTGTCTGAGATAACACACGCTGTGACTGCACACAGCAGTGGAGGTGGAACCTCACATGAACTGAGTTTGTCTGTGCAATATTTTGAGTTTGTTTTACCTTTTTGAGTTATAATGAAGCCATAAATTGTATTGTTGAAGTTGTATCCGTGGCTGGTATTCCGGGAAGTGATTTACTCCAGGGACTATTTATAAGGCTGTGTACAATGTGTGAAGTCTGTCTGTGTCTTACAATCCAGAAATGCTGTCGTGTCTGAAAAGGGAGACTCCAGAGCGGAGCGGGGTGGGCTGAGGCTCTGCACCTGTGCTTGGGGAGAAGAGGCAGTGCTGGGAGCCCAGGCTGCTTCTCCTGTGGTCTGTGATCAACCAGCCCAGAGCTCTGAACTCCTTCCTGGTGAATTCACTGACTGGAGGACACAGAGTGACCCGGCTGGAGGGAAGCACCTGTACCCAGCAGCTTCTCGTGCTCCCTGCTCTGGGTTCTGCAGGGCTCATTCCAGGCTGCCCAGGCCCAGCAGGTGAAGGATTGCCCCTGAAATGGCTCCTTTCAAACCAGAAATCCTTACCCGGGCAGCCCAGCCCAGCTGATTCCAGGGAGCATTTCCCAGGGAAAAGGAGGAGCACTGGGAGGAGGCAGCTGCGGGTCGGAGCTGGGCTGGGCTCAGGGTGGGGTCAACCTCAAACTGTCCTTGCTTTTGGTCAGGACATTGCAGTGTCTGCCGGGAGGGGGGGAATGCTCTCCTGGGAGGGGGGAATGCACTCCGGGACTGCTGCTCCCCTGTGCCGCTGGGCTCTGATCTGTGTGTTTGCAGGAGCAATGTGTAATAAACTCCTCGGTCGGTGTCTCTCAACTCTCGCTCGTTCCTGGAAGCAGCGGGGCCCGGGGCTGGGGCAGGTTTGCCCCAGGCAGGAGAGCAGCGGCCGCAGCTGCGCCTGGGGCATTCCCAGGGCTGGACCTGGTCCCTGGGCTCCTGGGACACTCCCTCAGGGGCAGGGGACAGAAGGTGTCACCCGCAGCTTGTGCTGAGCACTGCCCGTGCCAGGGCTCTGTCCCTGTGCCAGGGCACTGTCCCTGTGCCCTGCCCATGCCAGAGCTCTGTCCCTGTGCCAGGGCTCTGTCCTTGTGCCAGGGCA
>VYZT01061719.1:0-24949 GCA_013400735.1 Pomatostomus ruficeps | reverse complement strand
CCCGCCGCCGCCAGAGGGCGCCGCCGCCCCGGGACACCGGCCGGGCACGGGGGGCAGCGGGATACCGGGACACTGCCGGGATACCGGGATATCGGCACAACGAGATACCGGGACACTGCTGGGATACCGGGACACTGCCGGGGTACCGGGACACCGGGATATCGGGATATCGGGACACCGGGACACTGCCGGGACACCGGGACACTACAGGGATACCGGGACACCGGGACACCGGGATATCGGGACACCGGGACACTGCCGGGACACCGGGACACTACCGGGATATCGGGACAACGAGATACCGGGATACCGAGATATCGGGACAACGGGATACCGGGACACCGGCACATCGGCACATCAGAACACAGGGATACAAGAACATTGGGACACCAGGATACCGAGATACTGGGACACCGGGACATCGGCATACCAGGACATCAGGACACCGGGATACCGGGACATCGGGATAACAGGATACCAGGATATCGGGATACCGGGACACCAGGATGCTGGGACACTGGGAGCAGCACTGGGCACTGGGGTCAGCAGCCTGCACCCTGACACTTGTCCCTGCTTTGTCACCTACCCCTCTCTGTCACCTACTTCTGCTCCATGACATCTACTGTCCCGTGTCACCTATCCCTGCCCTGTGCCACTTCCCCCTGTCCCACATCACCTGCCCTGCGTAATGTCACCTGCCCTTCCCTGTCACTCTGCCCTACTGCCTCCTCCTGCCTGTCACTCCATTCCTTCCCCAAGGCCCTGCATCCCTTCCTGTGCCACCCAGCTCTACCTCAGTCACCATGTCCATGCCCTGTGTCACCACGTCCATGCCCTGTGTCACCACATCTGTGTCACTGGCCCCCTGCCTCATGGCAGCTTCACGGCTCATGATTTGCTTGTCGTGGCAGGAGGAGCAGGGCAATGACAGTCCCTATGTCACCACCACCAACAGACCGTGCAATGGCCACAGCAGGGCTGTCACTCACGCCGATTGCTGGAGCGAGGACACAAAACTTGGACACTGCAGACATCTTTTGGAGGAAAAATGAAGCAATCCTCAGATCAAGGCTCTGCCATCCCCGCTGGAGCAGGGCTCCTTGGGGGGATGGAAATAATGCTCAGCCCAAAAAACATTTCTCACCCTGGCTCCCCTTACCGCTCACCAGCTCATTGTGGGATTTTCTTTTCCCAAGTTTTCCCAAATAGCAGGGAAGTTTCCAGGCCCAAACAAAACAGCCACACATGGGGTTTGTCACTGGCTCCAGCGCAGCCTGCCCAGGGGAAGCGTTGCCATGGCTACAGGGGAAAAAAAAATTCAGATCCAGCAAGAAGGCTGAGCCTATGGAAGTGCCTAATTAAAGATGAGAAGGCATCAGGGAAGTTCAGATGTGCGCAGAGTGGGGACCCAGTTGGCAGCAAGCAGCTGCTGGGAGTTATCCGGGGCACTGCCCATCCTGCCGGGTTCTGGTGCCTCTTATTTTTGTCTTTTGGCTGGGAGAACAGGGCAGGTGAGGTGCTCCCTCCAAACAGGAGGGGTCTGGAGGAGCTCAGTGCAGTGGAGATGGAGCCAAGCCTGGCTCTAACACTGTGGGAAGCTGAGGCAGGGGAGGACACAGGACCTTAGGCATGGGAAGAGATGCTGTGCCAGCATCCCATGAGGAGAGCCACGCTGAGACACCGAGCACTGTGATGGCCTCCTCCTCCTCCCTGCTGCACAACACAGCCTTCAGGCACACAAGGGTGTCCTGTGTATTCCATTCACATTTCCTGTGGTTTGGCACAGAAATTAGTCCCCAAAAGCTTCTTTTTTCCATTATTGCAGCACAGTTTTTCCCAGCAGAGCCCATTGCTTTACTGTCCCACTCCCTCCAGAGCAGATTTTTCCTGTCCCCTGAGAGGGAACGTTCACTGCTTTTGCAGGGCTGGGTTTAGGGTTGTGCCCAGGCAGGGGAGAGAATGGGCACAGGGACCAATACTGGTCCATCATCTGCTCCACAGGAAGCACAGCTCCAGCCCAGCACAGGGATGGCTCTGGGTCACCAGCCCATCACATTCACGCTGCTCCATGACACCCACCTCTCTGCCAACAAAGAGCCAAGGTTGCTCCGAGTTGGGGTCTGGGAGCAATATTTGCTCCAGGTGCACTCCTGCCCTTCTCTGGGGAAATGCTTCCCCAAGGTGCCTCTCTGCAGCAGCCTGCAGGGCAAGAGGGGCTCATTGCTGCAGGATGGGATTTGCTAAGATTGAGAAAGACTTTTAGAGAGGGCTGTGAAGCTTCAGGGAAGGAAAGCAAGTGGTGGCTGTGCTGCTGTTTGAAGCCATCTCCCACATGAGTGTCTGGGCACCGGGGATGTCCCTTCTGTAGGAGAAAAGTTCACCCCTGTCCCACCACCTAGGCTGGGTATCAGGAAAAGGTTCTTCACCCAGAGGGTGGCTGGGCACTTGAACAGGGTCCCCAGAGAAGTAATCACAGCACCAACCCTGACAGAAGTTAGGGCATTTGGAAAACACCCTCAGGCACATGATGGGATTCTTGGGATGTCCTGTGCAGGGCCAGGAGCTGGACCTGATGATCCTTGTGGGTCCAGCTCGGGACAGTCTATGATTCAAACTGAACATGCCATCAGATTTTGGAAATAACAGACCTTCATGCTGCTTACAGAGCCAGGACACTGAGATCAGCCCACTGCCGTGACCCACATCGCTCCCCCCTGCTCCGCACATTCCTCACAGCAGGGGAGAGTTTAGTTCTTTCCTGCAAATGAAATCCTTGCAGTGAATACCTAAAGCTTTTGGGAAAAAAACCCAAACAACACACCACTAGAGCAGAATCCCCTTAATTCAACTGCAGGTTTTCAATAAAGAGAAACATCTAAGGGAATTTTGATAACTTGAAGGCAAGGCACATGCTCACTGCTGAGCTGAAACAGCACAGGTTTTTAAAAGCTTTCTGATTTACTTTTATATAGGAAAGAATGCAAAAGGCAAACCTCATGTAAAAGAAATGTGGGAAACGGAGGCTTGCAAAGGAAACAGGATGAATCACACCATCAGGTTTTTTGGGTCACAGGGTTGTTTCTCAGATAACAGCAGAGATCTCTACTTAAACACTCATAATACGGTCCAGCCAAGGGTTGTGGCAGAGGTTTCTCCTCTTGGCCTCACACTTTTATATGAATCCCACATGAAGGCATCAATATAACACTTCTGTCTTCTCCAGGGGACTGGAAACAGCAGGGCCCTCTGATGTGGAAAGTTTTCTCTGGACTGATGAGCAAGGAAAAGGAAAAGGCTGGCACAGAGGATGGGGCAGACTGGCTCATGAGTCTGTGGCTGTGAGTGAGTGAAG
This sequence comes from Pomatostomus ruficeps, assembly GCA_013400735.1. NCBI lineage: Eukaryota > Metazoa > Chordata > Aves > Passeriformes > Timaliidae > Pomatostomus > Pomatostomus ruficeps. Next base: position 21,597 of record VYZT01061719.1, on the reverse strand, counting down.
GAGGAGCCGTGGCAGCTCTGCCCTGCACTGACACAGGTGCTCCACGTGTCCCTTTGCCACGGGTACAGCCACACAGGACAGCCCGTGCTGGTGGCATTCCCTAACCAGGCAGCACCTGGGCTCACTGCCAACCACAGCATTGAGAAAGCCAGGATCATCGTGTAATTTGGGGCTCTTTTATCACTTGCCAGGTGTTTTAGCTTTTCATGCATCTTTCAGCTTATCCCTATGATCACAATGCCCCAGACTTCAGAAGCAGGTAAGTGGCACAGAGCACAGGAATGAAGAAAGCTGAGGTTGTCATTTCAGCCATGGATGTTACCAGAAACCACCAAAAGCACTAAACAAAAGGCAGAGCATCAAGGAAACCGTGTCCTGCCTCCAGTACAGACGACTTGCTGCACTGGCCTCACCACAGCCCATCACACTTTCCAGCTGCTCAGAAGGTAGTCGAGGTACTTTCTTCCTTGGTATTTTTTCCGTAAGTTTGTCAGCCTAGTGGGGTCACTTAGAAATACCTGTGCCAAGTGTGGGTCAAATGTTGCTCCTGCTTATCCTGAGCTTTGGGTTCTGGTCCCCCAGGGATGTGGTGCTGTGGGGTTTCCCCAGGCTACCCTCCAGCCTGGGGGTTGGATGTAGGTGGAACAGTCAAGCACCTCCTTCCTTTCTAACCAATGGCATTGGCACAGCAAACAAAAACACAGTTGTCAGCATCACAGCAGGTTTTATTCCCTCACAGTTCCTTCCCCCACATGCCTTACCCATCTTGCATCACTCTATTTCAGACTTTTGAAATTCAGCAGTAAAAAACCCCAAAATTGTATTAAAAGTATCTCCAAAGCCAGATGAGCTCACTCTGTTAATTTTTGTATTTCCCATCTTGCCTGCAAATGAATAAGATCCTTTCCAAAATGCCCAGGGCATCTTCCTCTTATCATTGACAGGGACAAAAATCTGGATGTTCAGGCAGAGTTTGGGCCATCCAAGCCAACTCTGGGCAGCTGAAAGAAGAGCCCCAAACTGTTTAAGGGCTCAGATGCAATTTAGAATTAATTTTTTTTTTAAACAGACATAATTTGCTGAAGACATAGCTGCACGGCGATATTCAGATTCAATTTTAAGGTGCATTTCAGCTGTATTCAGACACAAGAGCATGGTATCTGCCTCCGGTGCAGCTGGAGAGAGGAACAGACCTGGCCTGCTGAAAGCAGGTGCTGCTGCCAAGCTCCTCATCATCTCAATCCCTGCCTGAGAAGTACCAGCACAGCAGCAGGTTTTTTTGGATGCTTCCCTTCACATCCCAGCCCAGCCTGACTCTGATTAATTAATGGAGTCTGCTGAAATCCCAGCCTTAGCTACTCTGACTGCTGCTAGCTACAGCGAGCTGCACAGCTGCCTTCCACTCCCACTTGAGAGATTTTGTATTTACCAAGTATTAATTAGATGAATGTGAAGCACCATTTTCTAGGCAGGGGAAATTATCTGCTCTCTCCCTGCCCTGTAACAAGCCCATACTGGGACAAGTCTGAAAAGGGAGCAGGTAGAAGTGGCTCCTTCTTCTCTGCACATCTGCCACTTTTCATATTTCCCTGCTTGTGCTGCCACCGTTGACAAGCACTTCACTCCTGCTTGATCTGGAAAGGGAACAGAACTGTGGAAGATGGAGCTGGAGCCTCTTTCCCTTTGGAGATTACCACCAGAGCTGGTCCCAGAGACTGTCCTGACAGTCAGACCCACCAAATGGGAAGAGCTGCTGTGTCTGAGGGCTGCTCCAAGTGCCAGGAGCTGCTGAACAAGTGACTCTGCCAGGAAAGCGCAAGCAATGAATCCTTCCCCTCCACAAGTCCTCCAGACCAGGCTGGGCAGATATTTCTCAGGGCTGATCACAGGTAACATTGCCCAGGAGGAGACAAGGGGGCCACTCCAAGATCTCCCCTACACCTGAAGTGCTACCATTTAATGGAAAACATTCACAGCGCAAATGTTCCTCCTGGTGGCAACATCTGCACCATGGATACTGCAGATGACACCAGTAAGGCTGGTGAAAGGCAGCATGAAAGGCTTCAAGCAAATACCCATCCGGAAAAAAATGGAAGAAATGTCATGGAAGGCTGAAGGCTGTGACGGAGGGCAAGCGTCAGTGGTAAACAACTGGTCAGCTAAATTTAGGAAGGCAGGTTGGGAGCTCTCCATGACCAGTTGGGTGTCTTCAGTTCAGACCACTGAGTCAACTAAAAACATTTAGCTATGACAGTGATGGGCTTTATAGAGAACTACAAGATAAATGAAGGGAAAAAGGTTATCTAATAATTACAGTCACTGTTTCACATCCAGCTGCATCCACAGCTCAGATTGACCTTTGAGGAACAATGAATAATGCACTGTTCTGGTGAATGTTCCCCCTTCCCTGACAGACTGTCAGCACACTGGTAAGGGAGAACCTCTCCTGTTTGTCCTTTACTCATTGTTTAGTTCAATTTCTTTATGTAAGAGGACCAAGAAAGTCCCAGAAAAATATCATACCTGTTTGAAAATATTTCCACTGTAATTTCACATTGCTACAATCCACAAACCGTTAATGCTCCAATATCTGCTACAGGGACAGCAGCAAAGCTCATGTGAAACACAGGACCAAACTGATCTCTCTGTCTTGGGGCAGCAACAGGGAACCAGTCTGCAGTGCTGAAGCCACTGATCTCCAAGGCATCCAGAAACTGATCAAAACCAGGCAGAGATGGACCTGGATTCTGTTTTCAGCTTGGCAACATTTATACGGTGCACAGATAAGTCATGCCTTGTACTGAACTGAATTTTCATGCCCTGCTAAATTGGGCAATGAAACAGAATGGAGAGGCGTGAGGGGTGCTGGGGTTGTGCTGCATTGTAGCAAACAGCTCCCGAGCTCTGCAGCTGGTCATGAGGAGCCAAGGATGAGCAGAGAGAGGGCTTTTTGGGAGACCTTCTGGGAGGGGAAGGTCACACAACCCCATGGGAATGCAGTGGTTTTCCAAGCTGTAAAATCAATTGCAATTCACCTGCTCTGCACCATTGCTTGTTCCAGGCAGATCTCATCTTTAGCCTGGCCCATTTCATGTATCCAAAACTCAGTCTGTTTGTGGGCTTCCACTGGATTCAGACCAGGCCCTGCCAAAGCAGGTCCAGTAGGCACCAAGCCCCACAACCAACTCTTGACCTGGCTCATGTGCAACGGGGGAGCAGAGACTTGGGGCAGGAGGGTGCCCCAAGAGAGACAGCTGGAGGTCACAGTACCCAGGGGCTCTGCTGACATCAGGGTTTGGGATTGTGCCAGAGTGTTCAAGTGCCAGTCAGCTGTTTTGTCACTGGCTACTAACAAGGGGATCGTTCTGGCAAAATTCAAAGCGAACCTCTGCACCTGATCAGGTAAAGCACAAAGATCAAAAGGTCTATTTAAAATCGGGAGAGAAGGGGACAGTCCCACCAACAGCTCTCCCCCAGCACTTGGTAGTGTTCACACACCTTATGATATGAAAGATAAACGCCTGGAGGTCATGGAGAGTTTGTGCTTTCCCCCAGCTTCCCAAGGAGGTGCGTGACCAGTTTCTGCAGGGCTTCAGCCCGGACCACCGAGATGCGCAGCACTTCCTCGTGGTTGGCTTTCTCTTGGCTGTTGTAGCTCATCACCACTTTGTTGGTGATGAGGGAGATCCCAAGGACTCGGAGGCCGCAGTGCCTGGCTACGATTACCTCTGGGACAGTGCTCATGCCTGCAGTAGGAGAGGAAAGGAGCAGAATGAGTCAGGATTTACACCAAAACAAGATCTCTCCAAGGCTGCAAACCATGCTCCTATCTCCAAGCACACGCCCTTGTCTCATTCTCCCCAGCTCTGTGTCTGTAATAGTTAAAGGCTGTGATGTGTACAAGGCTGAAATAGCTGCAGCACTACAGTTACAACTCTGCTCAGCACAATAAACCTCCTGCATTTGATCCTTGTGCCACAGCTCCCTCCTCAAGGTGTGTCAGACTGCTTGCAGGCTTGCTAAGGAAGTACTGATGTGCTGTGTCATTTGGCTCTTCTCTTCCTTGGCTAAAAAAGCTATCGCAAATAAAAATAGCTTTGAGGGGAGCTGACCTCCGTTCCTCACACACAACGAATCTGCAGGTATTAATGAACAGATTTCCAGGGGTCATGGGAGGAATCATAGCTGAGGAATCATATGGATCATGGCACTTACTTTTCTTGCACACAGTTGGGAAGGTATCCATGATTACCATCCCTAAACAAGACTCATAAAGAGGTCTGGTTTGTAGAGAAAAAGCACAGTGAAAATCTTTAGTGTCAGAATTAGAAGAAAAATACTAGAAAAAGACTTCATTTTTATTTGGCCCCACTCAGTCCTGCTGAAGTGGAGCCATCTGAGCATGAGAGATTTTGTGTTTGGGAAACAAACACAAAGTTGTGCTGGGATCCCTGTCCTGCACAGCTGTAAGCCCAGGGACTTTCTGCAGATCCACCCCGGGAGCTGCACTAAGCCACTTTAGAATGAAGCAGAAATACACAGAGCTCATTTCTCCAGCCCCAGGAGACTTAGAGAGTCAAAGACTGAAGCAAGTCAGCCTTGAGCAGAATTAACTGTTCAATCCATGTGCCCAAACAACCCTGGCAGCGCAGCCTGGCAGCTCACCCACAGCATCGGCTCCCAGCGCCTGCAGCAGGCGGCACTCGGCGATGGTCTCGTAGCAGGGCCCAGCCAGCAGGCAGTACACTCCTTCCCTGGTGAAGCTCAGGAACCCCAGCTCCTGGGCACTCTCCATCGCCAGGCTGAGCAGATCTTGTTCATAAGCATCTGACATGCAGGGAAACCTCACTCCAAACCTGAAAGGCAGTAAAGGACACAGCCGTGTGATACTGCTACTGCTCCCTCCATCAGAGTCCAGGGACGCTTATCCTTTGGAGAAAAGGGACATGCTAGGGGCAGACCTGCCATGGATGCCATCTCTCTCATTCTGCCCTTATCATCAATCATAGAACAGTTTGGGTTGGAAGGGACCTTCAAAGGCCATCTCGTCAAAACTCCTGCAATGAGCAGGGACATCTCCAGCTAAATCAAGTTGCTCAGAATCCTGTCCCACCTGACTTTGAATGTTTCCAGAAATGGGGCACATACCATCTCCCCAGGCATGACATTCCTGCTAGATCTAATCACCCAGGACTGCCAGCACACAGCGGTTATGGCTGTTGGAAGGTCTGGCACTATTTCCCTGCTGCAGGAACCCTTCTGGAACGGTCATTTAAGGACTCCTGTCTCTAGGGAGCCCTGATGGCCAATTCCCTCTCTCCCCAGTAACTGCCCATGATGACTTTTAAACACTCCCCACCAGACATTTGCTGCTCTTTGGGCTCCCTGAGGCAGAGTCCCATGGGCTGTCCCTGGGCAGGGGTTTGAGCCAGACCTGATGGAGCATCAGTCCCTACATTTAAGGCCCATCACAGCAGGCAGCTACTGAACATCTTGGAGCTCCAGGGCCATATTTCAGGTGGCTTTCATCTTCTGCTTCAACACTAGGTCTTTTACTTTAGGTCTCAAAATAACAGCTCAGTTCTGTTCCTGATGGGAGTGAATCCTGCTCTTGGCTCAAGGAAAGCAGAAGTAGATGGCAAAGATTGTTATGCTGCCACTGAGGAAGCCTGGAAAATCAACTCCCAGCCGTGTTCACCAGTGCGGTTCAGTAGGAGTGGACCAGGTCCCGCATTTATGCTATTAAAGCTTCTGCTTGTTTACATGTTCTTCCAGCTGAATGCTTGGGGCAGTAGGTGGCTTATTTTGTTTTTATAAACACTAAAATTATATAAATAAAAACAAACTTTCTCTTCTGGTCTAAGGTAATAAGTATTCATCACCATGAAAATTGCTTCCCTTTTCTGAAGGATGGCCAGCAATGCAGAAGCCCAATCTTTAATTTATTAAAAAAATATTATTTCCACATCACTTCATTGCCTCTAGTTTTGCTCTGTTGTGCTTAGATAAATCCTTCCTGGTAGCTCAGCTGGACAGGATTTTAGGAGTTTGCCCAGCTAAATCTCTGCAATACTTTGAAACATGATTCATAAAGACCTTTTGCCCATTTTGATGCCTTGGTCAGCAGTACAAAAGTCACCTCCCAGAGCACTGCAGTCTTCACCAAGAAGCTGCTTTTGGGAGGCAATGAGGCAGCGATGCTGCCTTTGAACATTGTCCAGATGCAGTTGTTTGATTGGAGTTTCTCCTCCTGCTCAGAGCAATTATGCAAGTCCAGAGAGCTTTAAACACTCCATGTGGCTTCTCTGCTTTTGATCACTTTTCTCCAACCCACGGCAATACCTACAAAAATGTAAAGATGTTCCACTTCAGATGGGTACTGTCCTCTTGCCGTGGAATCGCAGCACAGTGATTATTCCTCCTGAGGCAGCTGCCAGCACCTTTCAGATTCTTTCAGAAGCAAGAGCCAGGTCTGCTGTTACATCAGGAAGGGAGTAACTAACTAAAAACCAGGCGGGCCACCTTACTCTCAGCAGAACTTTCTCTCTGGAAAGATCCAAGGACAATCCAGATGCCTGCCTTGCAAACACATCCATTTTTAAGCTGAAGGTACCAACTCAACAATGGATTTAACCACCTTATTACCTGAGCTCACTCTTCACTCACCAACTACCACCTTCTTCCCCACCTCCCTTGCCTATCCTCTGGCTTCACACATCTGGCTTTCACCTGGTTTCTTTCCTGCCAGCTTGTTTGGGAAATAATTCTTACTGCTGTTTTCTCCTTATCACAATCCAGCCCCTTTCTTTCCTGCCACAAGGCTTGGGACAGCACTGGATCTTTACTGCTTCCATGCTGACTTTCCTGACATTTGATGTGCTTTCCTTTGCTCAGCTTGCATCTCCACTGGACGTGTCCTAACACTCTTTTTAGCCTCGTTTGAGAGCCAAAGGGCTTTTTTTTGTGAACACTGGCTCATCTGGCTTGTTCCCTCTCAGTGCTATGACCTTGCCCATACTGGTTGCTTTCCACTTTACCAGTCTGATGGTGTCTTGGAAGGATTTTAGGATCATAAATTCATTTTGGAAGGAACCTCGAGGTCATCTAGTCCAGCATCCTGATCAAAGCAAATCCAAATCTGGTGGCAACTGCAGTTCAGGGGTGAGGATATGTTAGAAACGTCTCTCTGCACTGTCCATAAGGTAAAGATTCTGCTACACAGCCAGTACAGGAAACCTGACTTCCCAGCTCAGCCAGCAGCAGGCCACTCTTGTACATCTCAAGGTCTCTGAAGAAACTGCCAAGACCACCTCTCATCAGAGCAATGCCTTCAGTGAACACAAAGGCACCCCAGTTTCATGACCTGGATACAACAGTGGTGATCAGGAAATTTAGAGGTTTCATCTTTGCTCTGCCCTCCACTTACTGCCTGGCCTCTGCTGGACCCATTCCATCACACCAGAAACAGCTGTTGATAAACCCAGGTTGGAGACAGCACAGTTCACTGATCGCTCGGTTAAGAGGAACCAGCAGAGAGAGGGGCTGACAAGAAGAGGAGCAGTGGGTGTCTTTAGCAGATGGTGCCGCTGGTCATGTCAGGAGAAAGATCAGAAGCCTACTTGTACAAAACAAAACCTTCTGGGGGTTTGTGTGTAAACCCCTTGTAGGCTTGCAAGAGTGAGCAACAGCCAAGGGAAAGCAGGGCGGGTGGCACAGCACACACAGCTATTGCTGTAACTTCTTCCTTGTGGATACCTGGAGCCAAGCTCTCCCTCTCAGTAAATATTTGTCAGCAGGCACAACTGGCAGTCTCAGCCCATGGCTGGAGGAAGAAAGGATTAATTTGCAACAAGGAGCTGATGCCTCCTTACCTCTCGTCATTTGGTCCGCGCAGGGGATTCTGCCCTCCCAGGCCAAACAAGCTGATGTGATCTCTTATGAACATGATGTCTCCCACTTGGAAATGGGGATTCAGTCCTCCAGCAGCATTTGTGACAATCAAGATCTCCACCCCCAGGAGAAAGAAGACCCTGATGGGAAAGGTGACCTGCAAGAACCAAAGGCAAACGTGCAATGAATATCACAGTCAGTAGACAGCTACTGCTACTACATTTGTAATATCACAATTTGTGGATGCAAAGAGGAGTCTATATACAGAGACAAAACAACCTTCTTCAATTTTAAACATTCCTCTAATTTAAATAGAATGTTAGCACTCTTTAAACAAATTAAAACATAATCTTGTAATGAATACAATTAAAATCCAACACCACATTTCCTACAGTTGCACTAAGGTCAAATAAAGGTGGCACAGAAGGAACACACAGATAGTTTTTGCTCACTGCCAAGGTCTTGCAGAGATCAAACCACTGTGCTGATTGAAGTAACTACTTATGCACATGGACTTGGAGAGTAATCCAAAGTTAAGGAACAATTGGGAGCTGGAAAAAAATGTAAGAAGTTTGATTTTGAGGAGTCATGAAGGAATTTGGATGATACTTGCTATCAATCAAATGCTACCATGAGCAAAAAATTTCCTAACTATGGACACTACTTCTTCAAGAAATGAATTCATTTTAATAGACAAATATGTCTTGATAAAGCTAGTTTTGTGTAGAGTGATTTTAAAATGGTTGTTTTTCTATAAGAAGTTGAATGGTGCCAAATATTACGGTTTCTATCCAAATGCAAACAACCTCAATGCAAAAAAGGAAAATCTCAGAGCTATCCAAATAAAAAAAAAGAGCCAATAAATAAATGTTATTGGTGTTTTCTAGCAGAAATGTACATATGTGCAGGTGGGTAACATAAATGCAAATCTCCACACATTCCAATATGTTAGCTGAAAGGTTATAGCAACTTGCAGTAGCCTGGTAGCTTTTTCTAGGGGAAAAAAAAGCTGTAAACTATTCAAATGCAAAAGAAGATGAAAATAGATTATTCTTATCAAAGTTTTCTGGTTGCTGATTTAAATCATGATTAAATTAACTTAAAGCATGTAAATTAATCTGCCTTATATGATAAATGATTTCCCCCTGTGAATGTATCACCAGGGTCAACCAATTTGTGTGGCTGTGCAGCATCACCTTCATCCGGCAGAAACCAATCACCTCTCGGTTTGAACTCCCAATTTTATTTTTTGGGGACAAATCTGAAATCTAAGAAAGACTCATTTCAAGAGCAATGTAAGTTCATTGCAAGAGCTAACATCCTGCAGCTAGATAGCAAGGCAGGCAGTCGGTTCTGCAGCTTTTACATCTCCCCTACGTGAATGTTTTGCTTAAGGAGGACTCACCGTGCTGAAAGAGTAGCCTTCGTAAGAGTGGAAACGTCCCTGCATGCACACGCAGGGCTGTCCGTTCAGCTCCCCAAACACCAGTCTGCCCACATGCCCTGCCACTGGAAATTAACAGTGTCACTTCAGTTACAGCTCTCAAGGACTCTGACTCTAGAGGGATTGATTAGTTGATGATTGTGTTTTACAGCAGGGCCAAGCACTGCAAAAGCAGGAGCTGGAAATTAAACAAATAAATAAATACACATTTCTGTGCTATGATATTTATGTTTTTTTACTGCGAACACACATTTCACCAGTGAGGGACTGGTTTGCAGAGCTGACTCGAGTGACCCCTGTCTACGGCTCTGCTGCAGGCTGCCGGCGGGTGGGGCACTCATGGCCCGGGTTGTGCTCACCCGTGCTCTGCGGGAAGTGAGGGATGTCCTCGTACAGGAACACTGTCTTGTTATCCAACACATCAGCCAGACCTCCCAGCCCAGACCCGCAGATGATGGCGATCCTGGGCCGCTGGGCAGTACGGGCACGCAACCAATCCGCTGTTTCCTTGTACACCTCGTAGCTATTTCTGCAGGAGGAGAATAGGGCACTGAGACTATCAGCCCATTCAAAGAACAACCTTCAAAGGATAAAAGTCCTGAAAAGGTGTAGAGGAAAAGAAATTTCATTAAGACTATAATAATAGAAGCTTCACTGCTATTATTGAAGATGTATCACTTTTAATCTCATGTATTTTACCCTTGACTACAAGGAAATCATTTGAATCCCCTTGGCCAGTTTCATTTTGTAGATGAAGAATGGCTAATGATGCCCAGATCACAGAGATGTCACAAGGCATAACCACTCCTGCTTCTGATGGGCTCTGGTCTCTCCTGAGTTACTGAAGGAAGGCAAAAGCATGGTTAGACTGAGAAATTCCAACCTATATGAGTGTGCATGGGGATGTCCAGCCTGTGATGGGGAAATCCAAGCGCGTGGAGCTCTGAAGACCCCTGAACAACACAGCTGGAATGCTGGAATGCTGTGCTGATGAAGAAGTAGACACTGTCATCTGCAGTAGGCAAACTTCTGACACATGGGTCAAGCATCTCTACAGAGATGGAGAAGCCAATCTCTGTAAGTGTTGAGTGCCATCAGCTCCCACTGCTTCCTTCCAGGCTGGTACCACACGTCAAACACCCACCTCGATACCTCGTGCCTTCAGCACAGAAGGATAAACACGGAGATCTTACTGAGCCTCTCCTCTCCTCTCCCACAGAGTGGGCATGGGATCACACCTGCAGTCTGGACCTAGCCAAGAGGCCCAAGGACAACAATCTTCATCAAAACAAGTGAAAACCAGGAATTTGGGCTCCAGAGCTTATGCTGCCTGATTCAAGAGGAGGACTCAGCAAATATCTTAGTTAAAAAAAAATCTCATCCAGCAGGGAGCCCCACTGCCTGAAGATGGGATAGAAGTTGGCATTACAGTGCCTGTTGTATATCTGTCTCATGGGAAGGGAGAAGAGTTCAACTTTTAACCTCTTAGCCCAGTATTCAGATGCTTTAATCACAGTTTTGAAACACAATCAATAGCAAAATAATCCTATAATCCTGTTTCCAATAGGACAATGCAGATACTTTCTGGAAGTTAATATCAAGGTTGATTGGAAACTATCCTCAAAAGCAGGGGTAATAATACCAGTTCTTGGTAGTAACTCAGTTGTTATCATCGATGAGTAGAATTAATGATTGTACATGGTAGGGGACTGAATCCTGGAGTGAACCAACACAGGCAGGGGCAGCGGTTCTCTATATGAAAAATGGATCTGATTATTGAGAGGTGAGAAAATCAGATACTGTGAGGCTGCAGGTGATGTAAAATTGATTGGAGATGGTGATAAGCAGTCCTTGCCTGTTCAGGAATGTTTCTTTTAGCTGTTTTTTATCAAGTCTCTGGTTTCGAGAGGTGTAAACCTTAGTGATGCTGTGATGCTGCTCTCTGCAGCCTTAGAGGACAGACAGAAAAGCTTTCAAAGTGGGGCTCCTCACTCCAGGAGGTCTCAGGCCGCTAAGAGGATTTGACTGTCCATGTACAACTGGTTCCTCCAACTAAAGTACCAGATCATGAAACAAAGGTTCTCAGTTCTCTGCTTTTTCTTTCTTTGTACTGACAGGGTCAGTAGTTATTGCACAGGTGTTTTCCGTGAGCTTTTAATCTCTTAGCTGTCTAGCTACTACTCTAACCCCTATCCAGTGCATGATACATCAAACTCATGGTCCTAGTAACAAACTGTGATGTCAAAAATACCCAAAACTGTCAGAAACCTGCAATCCATTGGGAAGAAATGACTTCCATATGCATGGATTAAAATGAAGAGTCATATTTAGCTGAAGTACTTTTCAAAGGAAAAGTTTGGAAATGAGAGAGTTTATTTACCATCACATACTGAATTTTCTAAGTGTATCATGAGCTCCTGAAATAAGCAGGAGCTGTGAAAGTGACATTAATAAAGACTACACTTGACTACGTTATCACTTGCTCCCAGACAAAAGCTTTAAAAGTGCTTTACATACATTAATGAACAATTCTCCCCAATTTCTCTGTTGAATAACTGTAATCCTTGTTTAGAAATTCAAGGGAACCAAGAGAATTTATATGTAATACCCAAGCTTTTGACATACCTGTGGCAGGCATGAGAAAAGAACAAGGTCACCAGGATCTGCTCTTCCTCGTGACCATAATACTCATTTCAATACTTTTTTTTAAAAGGTGCATAAACCCTTGCCAAATAACATTAAAGAATGGATATTACTTCTATATCCTCAGAAATTTTAGGAATGTGGGATGGAACCCATTCAATGTCTGCTGAAGACATCGGGACTGACTGAGCTGTGCCAAGTTACAGTGAATTTTTTCCTTTTAAACAGAAGATATTAAAATACTTCTTAACCAAAGAAGTAAATCTCCAGTGCTGCATTTGTTTCCTCGCCTGAAAGGAGCTCCAGCAAACGCACAGGGGCCTGGCAGAGCCCTGTCCCTCCCAAAGGCTTTGGGCATATCAGAGCTGTCCCCAGTGCTGAGAGCACAGCAATGCCAAAATTAATCTGCTTGCAGATTTAGCTTTCAGAAACCTTCCGGATGACAAAGGGACTGGCAAGCACTGATAATTTCTGAATGCAAGGGAGATACCTGCTCAGCAGGAGCAAAGGGGGAGTTTGACCTGTGGGTCACCAAACAGAGTGTTCGGCCTGGAACTGCACGAGCACAAGGCCTGTGCAAGCTTTTTGACAGCTTGAATTAATACATGTAGCACAAAGGCCCCTCTAGCTGCTCTAACAATGCACACCTAATAATAGTGCTGGTAGCATCGCTTTGGATTAAATCACAGGATCAGCTGAAAACACAATCCCCTTTGTTGTGATTGCTGTCATCCACTGGAGAAACGCATCTGTTGCAAAACACAGGACTGTCACCGGTGACAGATCTTTTATGGCATGAAAAAAACCCACCCTTATTGTGCTTCTAGGTTGGCTGAAAGCAAATCCATGTAAAAAAGCAGACATATCCCAATAAACAGCTGAAGTATTATGTTTGGGGGCACATGGCCATTCACAGTCTGTGCCTCTCCACAGGAGATATTTGCCTCTTCTGGCCCATAACCTCTCCCAAGGTCACCTGCCCGCTGCCGTATTTCATAATACCAGCACCTGCACAGGCAGATGGCCATATTCCTCTCCAATAATAAGATGTTTACTTCTGAGCAGCCTTTGTCTGACATTTATTGAGTGCCCAGTAGAAAGAAGAGGAAAACAAGGTGAGGAAAAGCGATGTAATTTTGTTAGCCCCATCCAGCTTGGATGTCTGTGCATCCCCTATTTCACAGCACCTTACCTGTCTTCCTCAGCATAGGCCATCCTCCTCCTCTCTGGTTAACCAAAAGAAGGGGATGGTTGCTGGAAGTGGAGCTGCAGGGTTTTATGTGACCAAAGAGCAGAGGCCTACTGAACCTGCAGAAGCTGCTGCTGTCTCCGGCAGTCGGGCAGGGAGGTGTGTCCCAGCTCCTGTGTGCTGTCCCCTGAGCATCTCTAATCCCCGAGTAGGAGGGGCATGGTCAGGACATCTGCTTTTCTGGCCTCACCCCACATGACACACATGCTCTAGAGCTCTGCAGAAAGCTTACACGCATGCACACACACACACTCTGTAATGCAGATTAAGCCTAGAAATTTCATACGCACGCACACAACTTTTCAGCAGCTGACAAGGGATCTGCCTGGATTTGCACCTCTTGTGTCACCTGGGAACCAGCTGGAGTCACCTGCTCCTGTGCAATTCAAACCCCTGGGAGCATGCAGACTCTGCAAGATGATCTGTACCACCTACCACTGACACCAGACCTTTCATATCTCACATCATTACCTTCCCATTCTCTCATGGCAACCAGGGGTGATGACCCATTAGCTGCTCTCAGGGATTTTTGTTCATATTTAATTGCCTCACCCTCCCCAAAAAGAAATACTGCTGTGAGATATGCTAAACCCCTGTTCAGCAGATTATGGGAGACACAGGAAGGAAGACAGACACCCCACAATCTGCCCCTTTAGTTTTAGCTTTGCTGTACATGAAACAAATATTAAAACAACCTTGTCATATGGATCTGTTTGTGCATCAGTGTTTGATCCCAACAACTGATGTGAACCACATTTTACAGAGCCAGAGATGTTTCCAAGACAATTGAATGCCAAAATAATTCAAGAAAAGCAGTGATGAGTAGAGACCTTACACGCCCCAGCTGAAAGGCCACATCTGCAATATGTATTCACAGCTTAATAGATCCAGAAAGGACTCATGGGGGTAGAATTTATAAATATCCCAAGCAGGGACAGAATCTCAATTACAACTTGTCAATTCTTAGACAAATCAGCCAGACATTAAGAAAAATTTAGAAAACTGGGCAGCACCCATTTCAGGTCTTAGATTTCTTATTTCGTCCATTCCTCTTTCCTTTTTTGTTCTTGAAGACCTTGCATCAAACAGACCATTGGTGCCCCAGAAAACTGTCTCCGTGAACTTCAAAGTCAAACAAGGTAATAAATGCAGCAAGAAAAATCTGGGCATTTTTAGAGAGAGATATGCTTCATGCTGGAAAGCAGAAACCCAGTGTTGGCCTCGATGCCAGCACAGGCTGGGAGTCTGCAACAACCAGCAGAATTTAAACATCCAATTCTGCTTTATTTGTTGAAAAATACAGTTGGCACTAAAGAAATAGAAAATGGATCTGAAGAGAAACCATACTGAGGGCTCTTTTCCCTCAAGTTCTTGACCTTCTCCCTTTCTCCCTCATGTTCACACTTCCATTTCTTTCTTACTTTTTCTTGGAAAGATTAAAATGCCTCTACTACAGAGACAAGCAGGTGGGGTGCTGCCACTTCAGGACCCAGCAGTACATTGCTGCACTGGCATGGTGCATCTTGCTCTCAGTTTGCTGGAGGCAGTGGAAAAATCAACATTAAGGATCTAATATTGCTCTATAAATAATTTTCCCTTCTATGACCTCATTCTAACTCTGTTTTTACCACGTTTCCCCTCATTTTTCAGATATGTCTTCTTTTTTTCATTCTAATTCTTGTATTTCTGAATCTTGGTTATCTCTGCCTCTGCCTGTTCTACGTATATCCTCCTTTTTTTTTTTTCTCCAGCATTGTTTTTCTGTACAAAACACAGCAGACTGAGAGCAGAGATGGTTTTAGGTAGATTTATCTGCACCAAACGCTGTTCCCAAAGAGGGCCCACACTGCTTGGCTGTGAGCCAGTGTGTCAAAGGACTCTGCAAGCCACCATCACCCCAAGCAACACTCATCCAAACCCAGGGTCTTACAGCCACTTCCCAGCTCCCTCAAGTCTTTCTACCCTCTGGAAGTCCAGGCTCCTCTTCCCAGCACTCAGGAATTCTTTGAAACCCATTATTTGCTGCCATTAAATTAAATTACAGAGCAATGTTAGGTCTTTAACGTTGATTTTCCATATAGTTTGTTGGTATCATCAGAGTTCTGATGCCCCCCAGATATGTTCCCTTCTTCAGCCTTAATCTGATTACATTCATTAATCTGATTCTTTTTTGCAAAGCAGACAAGAGAGATCAGACAGCCTGAGAGCTCTTCCCAATTTGTTCTCATCTAAGACAATCTCCTTCCTAGTTTGGATTTACATGGAAAACAGTATTATCAAACAGGAGCCATTTTATCTATCTTCCTGCAGTGTCTGTTATTTAACAGCCACAGAAATTACTGGAGTTTTAACCTGTAATGCCGCATTGGCTGGACAAGTACGAGATAAACGTTCACCCTAGTAGAACAAAATTAATTTGAGCACTGAGGGCATTCATGCCAATTAGACTGTAGGGAATACTCCAAAGCAGATCTATCTAGAAAAATAAGGTATTGAATAGATTGCATAATGCTGGGAAAAAAGCATTGAGAGTCTTCTGTCCTGAAAGAATCTCAGCCGTCTCTGTCTGTATGTGTCTGCAGCAATTTGTATCTATAATCCTGATTTTACTGCCTTGGCTGTCATTCAAGCCCTGCTTCTGTAGTTAGAACTTTGACTGCTACAGGATGCAGATACTATCACCTGAAATCATTTTCTAACAATGCTGTACATTCCTACAGCAATTTCCATCTAAAGAAGCGTCGTGAAGTATTTTGCAAGCATTCCATCAAAACATTTAATTAATGCTTACGGGTAAATCTCCACTTCCGTGTGTGCTGACATTATCACAGTATCAAATTATCTTGCAGTCTTCTCACACGTACTGCACATCTCTCTTTTGGGAAGGAGAACTCGGCTGCAAAAGTATTCACGGGGTGTCTACACAGTGGGGACAGCCTTGTCCAGAAGAAAGTACCCCCCGAAACCCTACAGGCATTCCCATGCCCTTACAGGTGCAGTGCTCACTCACCTGGGGGGCATTTCTCCCAATTCTCTCATACTTTAAAAAGTCAGGATTGTGCCTCGGTATTTTGGAGGAAGATGAAATGGGTAAAGCTTGGAAAGATTTTGCTTTTCTGCTGACTACCGAAAGCACACATTCCAGGTTTGATTAAAAAATTACCAAATGCCAGGAATTAATCAGGATTTTTGCAGCCATTTGGAAAGGCTTTGTTTGGGAAACTCATTATTGTCTGTACACTGGCTAGCCTAGACAGCCACTGGAGTGTTACTAGCCACAAGAAAGGTAAATAAAATCAAATTATATACCAGAAAAGTTATTCCCCAATAGACCATTTTAATAACAATCTCTAGCAAGATCTGCCTGGAGTGGTGTGCGTGCTGCTCATTGTACATCGACAGGGAAAGAACCTCTGACCACAGCGAATGCAGCAGAGGGTTGGCCAGGGGAACAGAAAACCAGACGTTCAAAAAGCCTGTCATGGTTAGCTGAGCAAAATGAGAGCAAAGCGACGCTTCCATGACAGCCTGAAAATGTTGCCATGGAGGCGGGAGAGATACAGAAACTTAAGACAGGCAGCAGGAAGCCGAGGAGATGCGTGTTCAGTTAGGCCAGACGTCAGAAAAAAGCTTCCAGCCGCCCAAAATGCGCAGTCCTAAATAGCCCTCCTGTGAGGGCAGCGGGAAAAGGCTTTTAGGGCAGACATCAGTTAATGCAAAGAGTTTCATAATGTTTACTGGCAGGGAAGCAGCCACAGCACTCACAAATTGTATGCCTGCTCTGTAAAACCTCACCGTCTTTGTAAGACTCAGGCAGAAAGTGGAAGCAACTTGATGAAACCTGTGAACAAATGATGCTGCAGAAATCAGTAAAAGAGCAGAGATGTCCTAATATCAGCCAACACTTCCATCTTCCAGCTCTGGGAGATGTATCAAACAGCAAACGATAAGACTGGAGTTGTGGATATGGGAGTTTGTGGAAGCAAAAGCACCTGTGGCAAGGAACTCAGAGAGAAAGGGTATAAAAAAAAGATCATTTTGGGATTTGAGGGGAAGAGTTCTACCTTCTGAAGGGATACAAACAGCACAACCAGGGATCAGCAGGATGTCAGGCTTGGGGTGAACGGATGGGCTTTTCAGTGTGGAAGTGCTTTGAGGCGGGCAAAAAATCAGAGAGCTCAGGGGAAAGTGTGGGGCTGAAACAATCCTTTAGTGAGGGTAAGTGGAAAAGAAACCACAGATCCTGGTGGACCAGAGACTACAAAAGGCCAGACACCACTCTGGCCTACAAATAACTTGAACTAAAAGTTATAAGGAATAAGGAAGAAATGCTTTCAGGCCTGTCACAGAAGAAAATGATTCTCAGATAGTTAAATGATACTATACAGCTCTATGTATCACTGAGAATTCTTAACAACAGATCCATTTCCCTATTCAACACAGGTAAATGCAGTCCACATCCTGGCACCACAGCCAGCTGCTGGCCTGCGGCTCCAATATGCTTCTCCACATGAAGAATATGAGTTCTCCCTAGCAATGCCACTTAGGCATATCAGAACAACACAGGACCAAAGTTTATCCTGCTCTGTGGTCTGGTTTCCTCTTCAATAATTGATAATACTTCTGCACAGTGGAACTTGATGCCAGACCTTTCACTCAGTCTCAGAACCATGTCCCCATTTCTCCAAAACCCCCGTTGCAAAACACGGCTTTCTGGAGGTCAGTAGGTGAACACACCACCACTTGCAGCCGTGGTCTGTCAGGATGTATTTGTGCTGTTCCAACAGGATCAATGCTTCCTCATTATCTTGTTTGTGGTGCAATAATGCCACATTATTGAATATTCTATAGGTTTTCCTTTTCATTTCAGTGATTTTTGTTTAAAGAAGCAAAGGTTAGACAATTGTACGTCATTTTACTAACTGTTTACATTAGACACTGTTTACTGGAGTTTCCCAACTCACTTTCCCTGTAGCAGACAGTGGCTGCAATTCCTCTGGTGATGAGAGCGAAACAAAAATCTGCCTGACCTTGGACTGCAAGCCAGAAGCAGAACAAGAATGACCCTTACAGACCAGTCCCCAAGGTCACGGAAACTCACTTCATTAAGGACAGCCAGCTGTCCCAGCATCGTGCACACATTGCCATAGATGATAGTGTTGTGATTTAGATATCACACTGGCAAAGTTCAGATACTCTATTAGCAATAAATCTAATTATAATCATCCACATAATCACTGCGGATGATTCTTCTCATGTCTGACTGAGAGCCCTCTCTCAAGTGCTCTGCCACACCAATGCTATCACCCCAATTTACAAAGATTTTGCATCTGGCACAGTGATAGATAAAACCATGGTGAGATCTGGTGCAAAATTATGTGGTTTTGGGACTGATCTTTAGAAGCAGGGTGGGAAGTACTGGGTATCCCATGGAATCTAGGAAGTGTCTTCCATGGCTCAGCATAGTCTTCCCAGACATCTTCCTGCACATCCAATATGATTGAAAGAGCTCCCAAACACTCCAGCAATACTCCCTAGCTCCACCACTTAGTAGAGTCAAACCAAATAGCTACAAAAGAAAAAAAACGTCAGGGGCATAAACACAACTACTTTGTCCTTAATGAGATGTTTAACTTCCTATGTTTAGCTGCCCAATACTCCCTTAAAGACAGATGCTTCCATCTGGGGCTGTTGGTGCCACAGCTGTGCACACAGATTATGGTCTGATTGGGAAAATATCAGCTGTTGATCAGTTGAGAAAAGTTTAGCTCCACAGAAGCAGAACTAATGCAGGAAGAAAGTCCTATGTTCTCATTTTAAGCTCTTACATGGACCAAAAAACCCAAACCAACAAACAAACAAACAACTAAAAAAGTGAGAATATTTTGCATATGATAGAAGTGTCTACTCAAATTTCTGCTTTAACTTGAAGAGATTTTAGAAAACAAAGGAGGATCCTGAAGCTCACAAACTGAGTTGAAACTTTTATTTCAGAAAAAGGCTCACATTTTTCTCAAGCATGCTATTCAATCACATTTATTTTAGCTAGGACTCTTGTGCTGTCATGTGCTCAGTGATGAATTGTTCTCTCCTGTGATTTGGAAGAGCCTTATCTTCAGGAGTCCAGAAGAGCGTGACACTGAGAAGCTGCAAGCTACAGTAAAAGTCTGGCAGGGTAGAAATGCAAAGGTCAAGTCTTGCTTACATTCCACTTTCCCCTATGAGCTGAATTGTAGCTGTCCTCTTGGTAGCGTTATCCAAACACTCGAACCCAAGAACATGTTAAAAGTGATGTATTTAAGAAGAAATTAAAAAGAATCAACCCTTAAACTCAATGTTTTAATTACCTATGGCCCACAGAAGTCAGTCAGTGTAAACCTTGTGGCTCGTGTGTGAATACACAGAAACAACAAAAGGAAGGCAAACAAAACATCACAGCACCACTGGAGATATCAGACAGAAAGCCAAAATTAAAGGAGAACTCTGTTCAGGCTTTTATTACAAACACAAGATACAAACATTTCAGACTGTAGCATATCTTTGACCTGCCCTTAATTAACTTTAAATTCTCATGAGCTAAAGATAAGATTTTAGCAATGCCATTACTATGTGCCCTGTACAATTGAGAGCCCAGACCAGGCACAGGAGAACCCACCACACCCTCAGCTCCACAGTCTCAGGTCCCCACCTCACCAGCTACCCATCTGCCTTCATTCATTTGCCCCAGCTCTCCCTCTACTTTTATATAGCCAAAGATGTTCGTTGAGTAAATGTGATTTTCAGTCGGGCCAGTCAAAGGGTGAAGAGGCATTGAGACAGACACAGAAATATTCCATCTGCACCTCAGCTCTTTCTCATTAGGTAAAACTTCTTTCTGATGAGGTAGCCAGTAAGTACCTTTTTGTTACACCACTATTGGGGTCAATGTGACAGTTTTGGCTTGGAAAATACATTCTCTCTTTTTTTCCCCCAAAGGGATTTAAAGAGTTTTAGTCCCGTATTCCTCTTAATAGGTAGCACTGGGCTTTTTCTGTACTTAAGGTTCTTTCTATTTTGTAATAATATTGCTTCATTTTAGAAAACAAGCAAGTAGTTTAAAAATGGGAAGTTGTCTGGTTATGGATCCCTGTGCTCAATTATGACTTTAACATATAAATGCTCTCATGTGCCTAGCGCAGGAGAAAAGATCACTCTTGTATACATTATTATATCCTTAAGATGGACATGTAAAGAGTTTTTTTTCCAGTTACTGGGCTTCAAGCAAAATGTTCCCAAGTTATCAGCTCTGGACTGCCTAATATTGATAGCACTGAATTTCTGTACCAAAACTACTTCTGGCTTAGGACTGAATTGAGCTTCATGAAGAATATGTGAGAGTGCAAAAATCAATAGCAGGAAGTCTGGTACTAAAGCAAAAGGATTTCTGCTTACTCATGCTCCATTGTTGGCTATTTGTTCCCAGAAGGGCTGATGAGTGGCCCATTCCTGAACCTGCATATAGGAAAATCCTCACAGTATTTAAAGTCTCGAGAGCAACTTGCACCTGCTGTCTACTGTAATAATGAATATGTTTTGATCTTCCTGTTCTGTCCTGCTTAATCCCAGATTAGGTGTTGTTTTGCTGTCTAAAGTGTCTGTGTGTTTCCAGGGATGCTGCAATCGATGCTCGGTGATGCTCATTATGACTCTGTTAATATTTGAAGGCTCTTGCCTCCTGCTAACCCAAGCTGGGTGTAACAACTCTCCTGGGGATTTAGAAAGGGCAGCAAAATGGGTTATTATGTGACGAGTCTTCCTAAGCACCTGCCTTGTGGGTTGCAGAGGGCACAGCAGGCTCTGGAGGAGCAGTGCTGCTGACTCCGGAGACCCAGCGTGTGCTGAGCCGCGGCCTCTGCAGGGCTGCGAGACGATGGCGCTTGGCTCAGGCTCCCAGAGCCGGCAGCCCAGGGCGTCGGGGACAAACACACAGGGCGCTGAGCCCCAGCCCTCCCTCTCCAGCGGGTGGCCACACATCCCAACAAAGCTTTTCTCCTCTTTTCTTCCTGCGCAGCCTGTCAGTGTTAGCGCGCGGTAAGTGCTGCGTGGGTAACTCGGAGCGATGCCGTCCTGCGGGGCTGCCCCGCTCCTGGGAGGCGGCTTCTCTGCTCCCCTTTCCTCCTGAGCAGCAGCCGCTCTGAAGCTGCTGTTTAGGAAATGGAGCCGATTAGCCGCGCTGCCCGGCCTGCGCAGCCTTGGCGGGGCACTCGCCTGCTCTCCCCGGTCCCAGCTGCGAGCCATCCCCCGCACCGCTGATGGACCCCCAGCGGCCGGACCCCTCCCGGCCCGGGGCAGGGCGGTGTCCCCGAGCAGAGGGCGGGCCGGGCGGCGGGCG
>VYZT01061708.1:0-17082 GCA_013400735.1 Pomatostomus ruficeps | reverse complement strand
GCAAAGTAACATTATTAAAAAGACTAAGCTTCCATCGCCTGGAAGGACTGTCGGAAACCACAAAAAACTAAATAAACTTCACTGTTTATTCATTGGGGTCAAACCTGCAGGCATGAAAACTGTATTAAATTGCATCCTTAATTTTTAATTTCTCTACTACCTGTCAATACATTAAAAAATCTCACCATCTTTTTCTGGAACAACGATCATATACATACATAGTAAAAGAGTATACTTAAGTGTTAGAATATTTAAAACATCTAAAAATATTGGCCAGGAAAGCAATTTGGGCAAAAACCCCAACTAAACAAAAAAGCTTTCTATGACAAGAGCGAATCTGTGCAAATCAGTTTTGGTTCACATCTCATGAAGAGATTTATATGCTTCAAAGTGCAAAAATATCAACAAAGCAATAGTCCAGCACTGAAAATGTCCATTCTTTAGTGACTTGCTCCAACAGTAAAAGAAATAGCTTTCTTTTTACCTTTTAAGCTAATCCTTGTCACCTGCACTCCATCTTGCATCAAGAAAAGAAAATGACTGGAGTGCAGCAGGCAGAAAAGCAAAAGGTGTTTGTGTTTTCCCTGCAGTGTACTGTACAAAATTTCTGGGGTCTCTTTCATTGCTAAAGGAATTGACTTAGAGATTGTGGCAACAGTGCAGCCTTTTTTCTCCCATCAAGCACATCAGAGTTATCAAACAAAAGATTTGAGATTATAGCTGTCTGAAAAAGAAAATGAAAGCCTTGCAGAGAAGCAGATACTCCAGCATTATATATTCCAAGTGTACAGTGTGCTGAGCATGGCCAGCTGTACCAGGAAAACTGTTTATTTGAATGTTACACACTGGTCTTCGGTGCGGTGTCATTGCATTCCAACATCTGCCTTTCCTCCTCGCTCTGCACTGTTTGCTACAGCCACCTCATCTGCCTCCTTACTGACATCCTCTGCTCCCTGTAAGTAGCTTTTGCTGAGGGAATATGCATAGTTTCCTGTTTGTTTACAGGCACTAAACATTTCATAAGCACAGTTGCCCCTCAGCACAATTCAATTTTCTCAAACAACCTTAGTACTTGAGCTACCAGTTACTGTAGAGATCTCTTTCACTGCTTATTGGAAAAACAAAAACAAAAACAAAAACAAAAACCTAAAAACCAACTCAACAACTTTATATTAAACCACAATATTTTGAGCAAATGTTACAATGGGGAAAACTCTACATATGAAAGCATGTGGGAGGGAGTTTATCCATTGTTTTCAATAGTGGTAAGGAAATGACTCTGTTAGCTTTTTCTGCTGTAGTGGTATACAGCAAGGAACATTATGCACAACCCAGCATGGCCTTGAAACAACGGATATTTATAAATTCTAACTTCATCCATGCCCGGATAAGTGAAATAGAAATTTTCTGCCATATTATGATCTTAAATAAGAATTTGAACCAAGCCTTATTTAAATAAGATGAAGAATGCCACATATTAACTTTGCTCAAGATTTCTCATCATCTTATTCATGATCATACTTTTTAAAAAAGATTATTATGTCTAGATATTGTAACCTAGGAAATAAATAGTACAGAAAGCTTTACTATTAAAAAATGAGATCATTAGCCTTGCACATTTAAAAAAAGACCCTTTTCATTATATTTGCACCAAGCATCAGGTTGGATTATGATTATAATGCTTGAAAATGATATGCTGCCCAATTTAATCTTTGGAATTGTATCTGTCAAATGAAAACCTGTCTGTTAAGGGATGTTAGAGCAGCCCTGGCCCCTGGACTTCCTGGAGCCCAGTGCAGTGCTCCCCCAGGCTTTGGGACATGGAAGCTGCTGATTTCCCATTTGCAGGTTTAACCCACAGCAAAGCTGAACATGAACCCATCAGTTCAGATCCGTTCACAGCTGCTCCCTGACAGTGGATGGCACCCAGTTCTTGCGGTGCTCACACGTGGGATAGGCAGGGAGACTATGTAGGGACCTAATTAGGAAAGGATTAACAAAAGCTAGGACAGACTGTGGTGATCAGGCATGGAGCTTAGTCAAATAAGCACAGTGACTGGCCCTATTCATGTGGGACCAGTCCTTTCATCCCACTTTTCTCCTTTGTTTCTCCCCATTCCCTTCCCTTGCCTTTTCGCTTGTCAGTTTGCCTACTCCTGCTGAGCTCCTCTCCTCCCCATTTTGATCCCTCAGGCTTCCATCCTTGTTGGCTGCAATAGCCTGCATGCAGTTTCCTGATAGCCCATCCATCAGTGTGACTGACAAGGCTTGTTTCTTGGTTTTGTCTCCACATTAGTCCATCAGGTTTGTGTCTTTCTCTCTATGGCTTACCTGTTTTACCTTATAATCTCATTTGACAAGGTCCTCAATAAGAAATCATACTGAAATAAACATTTCCACATCCCACACCTAGCAAAGGAATAAAAGATCTGTCCTGCTTGTGCTGACACCATCCTCTGGCATCCAAACCTCACAATGGAAGATGTCATTCACTTCAACTGTAAGGAATCAAAGATTTGATCCTGCAAAGGAACACAAAGATAAATGGGATCTATGTGAAGAAATCCCTTGAAAGAGAAAGGAAAGGAGCAGGGAACTGATAGGTGAGAACTGAGGTAGGCTGTAGGGGATGAAAGCTGACATTCCAACTAAGGAGCAGCAGAGTGAATGATGAAGTCAGTATGGAATAAGCTGTAACCTTCTGATTACAGTGAGAATCCCTCCAGATTCCCAGGCGAAACCTGGCACTCCTATGTCCTCCCTCAGCAGGAAATATACTTGAATTCATCCAAAATCTACAGTTTATGACTGCCAAAATATTGATACACTCAGGGGAGGAAGCTGCCAGCTCAACATCTGCTCTGCTAGTTCAAAGATCAGAGACCTGGTTTAAGGATTTAAAGACTCCAGTGGTGGTGGTGAGATGGTTGTGAGATATGAGGGAGTACTTTTCTGTTCCTTGTATGAATATATGTCCAAAATGTATATATTACAGAGTTATTTCATTTTAATGTAGCCAATAAACATAAATATAATAAAGCCTCCTTTCCCAATTACATGTTTAAGTTTACTCAAAGATCTATAGAAAATTAATTTTAAAGTGACAGTGAAACTGAGATAATATCCCCAACTAAAATTTAATCTCATTGCACTTGCTGTTGTCAACTGATATCCCATTCTTCTCTTCAGAGAATCACTCTTATTCCCGCTATCTTATTCCACACTGCATATTCATATATATCTTTATACCATCTATTTACTTTTTGTTGAATATACTGGAAAGAGAAGAAGGAGCTTCAGAAGTAAAAATAAAGCAGCTGTATCTGCACTGCAGAACTGGATTAGAGTTAGCCTTTTCCTTGGCAACCCTGTGAAAAAGTTTTACTACAAAATTTGTAATGACTTTTTAAAGGCTGGTTTTTAATATTGGTTTTGGAGATTTTCCCACTACAGATAACAAGACAGATTCTATTTAGAAGAAATAGAGACTTCAGCAGGGTCCATATTCTGAGTTTGTACTGAATTACACTGTGCAAGTACACAGAAGAATAAGAGGTTATAGACACCCCAAACTGGACACCCAAATCTAGGGAATATACTTAAGCTTCATTTCTCTGCATGGCCATCACCCATCTGTAAAATGAAGATAATAAAATCCCTTAACCTTATGAGGATTTTGTGAATATAAAGTCATGTCTGACATTATATTAATGAGTTCCATTTAGAAAGTAGCACAGAAAAATCAATAATTTCTGCTTAAAGAGTGTGGTCTGAATAGTTGGAAGCCAATAAGGCATGTCCACACACTGAACAAGGACAAGAGAACAAAATACTGAATACTTCTAATTAAGGAAGTACCATCTCTGACTGATGGAGCCAGGGATCCCATACAAAAAAAATACTCTGTGTGATGTAATTAAAGACCATTATAATGCATATGTCCAAGCGAGCCAAATGAAGGCTGCATGGGGAATTTTAATTTTAATGTTTTCTAATTTGAATACTTGACTTTGTGACCTCAATTTTTTTTAATATAATTTTCTGGATCTAATAATGATAATTAATTGAGTAGGAAGAGAGAAATTAAAGAGTTATGCAAGATTTCATTTGTGACCTGAAAAGCAATGGGCCCTAGACAAGAAGGGAGTCTTGAAGCTGGCTGACATTTCAGAGACACTGATGAGACAGTGCTATTGCTGTGAGAAGATATTCAAAGGGACGAGTGTAACACAAAGAGCTTCTCAGTCTTCTGATTTTTAAGTGTATATGACAATGACATATGAAATATATACTATTTTTTCCTGCCCAACCACATCCCATTTGGTCAGACTCCTGATGCTCCATCTGAAAGTAAACAAAGCTTACTCGTACCCCACAGCTTCCTATAAACAATGTGTTTTTCAACAAGGATCTTCCTGAGGAGGAACAATTGCTGTTCATCACCAGTTTTTGTTACTTTTTTTAATAATGGGATATTGACAAAGCTTTTGTTTGTGACTCAGAGTGCTCCTCAACAGTTGATAACTGGATCTTACAGAGGACATTTCAAGAATTCATGACTAGTATCAGAACTTCTAAAATAGTGTAGGTTGTTTTTGTATCACCACAAAAATGTGATCTCATTGCAAAAACAGGGAGGTAAAAGGGAGACCAGCTCACTTTTTAGTGGCTGTTATTTTTCCAGTAACATAGAAAGTGAAAACATCTACGTTTTAAATTGTCTTATATTTTTTGTGATAACAAACTATTACTTTGTGGGACAATAAAAATGAAAGCCATGGTTATTCTACTCTGTGTTGTTTAAACTTTGGGTGAAGCTTTAAATAGAAGCAGATATTTAACAAAGGAGTCTCAAAGCTATTTTTATAAATGTGCCTGGTATTTACAATATTTTCTATATTTCTAGCACCTTCAAATGCCAACAGCATACTGCTTTTACTACTTGTTTCAGAACAGTACTTCATACATTAACTAAGGATCAAGCCTAATGCTGATTCCTGGCACCCCACTGCTAGCCCCAGACAAACTGAGTGGATCATATAGTTTAGAAAACAAAAAGTTGTGGCACATCTGTTCTGCAAGCATAAGTCAGCGCATGACTGACTGCTTGAACAGTTGTGTCAGGACTAACACAGTGGTACTGCACATTACATTAAAAGAAGCCTGCAGTGCTTTTTGAGGTACAAAATACACTCAAAACCTCTCTGTTGCCTGCCCTGCATCCCTCACCCACCTGCTGTTCCAATAACCAGTGTGATTCACCCTTTATGAATTCTCTGCACTAAAATGTACCCAGATTCTTGCACAGTAAATCTGCCCTCAGCAACAAAGCAGAAGGATTGGGACAAACATTACAGAATGAAAGCTACCTACCTGTTTCATCTGGCAGAAGGAGAACCCAGATTTGGATTGGGGTGAACTCAGCCTAGCCGGGAGCAAATCCAACTCCAAAGAGCACCTAAAATATAATATCCACACTTGAATTAACTTCAGTTCACGACGTGTGTCCCCTAACAGTTCTGTACCCCAAGATTAGTACTTACATTAGCAGACACTGCTGAGGTAGGAGAATTCCCTAAAGGAATTGACAGCATACGCTGAAGACAAAATCATATTTGAACATCCACATCTCTCCTGGTTCTAGAGGCTGGGAAAGAGGGCTTGGGAAATACCCTAAATATTACGGAAATAATATAGGGGACATTAAGACCTCTATGAAATTGTACACTTAACTGTGTCAATGTAGATATAAATTTAAGTCTTGTGGCTTTGGACAAAATTAATATCTAAAAGACATCTTGAATCTCCTCCAAGTAGTTAAATATTACTAACATGTTTAATGTTTTTATTCCAGGAAAAGGGCAGATGCAGCTTTCAAACTTCAACAGCCATGAGCAGTTTAGAAAGTTCTTGTAAAATTCAATAATTATCACAGTGAAATCCTTAGCAGTCATGTCCTCAAGAAAAACCACCGTATCCTCAAAAAACCAAATTCTTTTTATTTTGACTCCTGCTAAACAAATTCCATGCTGATCCACATGAGATACATAGAGAAGAAGATAATGTAGGAAATGCTAAGGATAACTGAACTGCAATTAGATTCAGTATGATTCAGTAGGTCATACTGAGTGATTTTGACTTTACACTGCATGGAAGAAAATAACAGAAGATTTAAGATGCTGTTAATTAATCTCTTAACCTAATCTGACTCTCTTTGTGAGCAGTGTGAACAAGGTGGAAAAAGACTGGACTGAAAACCAGAGCATTTAGAGTGATAATCCTGGTTTTGTTAATAATTCCCTGAATAGCCTTAAGCACTTCTCTTAATCTTTTTACAACTCAGCATCCCCATCATTTAAAAGATACCAAATACTTACTCACCTGCTTTTTACACCTGTAATACAGCTTTGAAAACATGTTACGACATAAGTACTATGTATTTCCTTTCAAATTTCTGTACTGTTTCCTGTTCAGGAATAACTTTTTTTTCCATAATGATACACATTATGTGACAACAGAAGTTGTACTCTATGAATAATTGAAGACTCTAGAACACCTGGTTTTATTTAAGTGAAATCAAGAAGCAGTTCACGTCCAAGTCATATAATACAGTTTGTAAGTTAAATATTAATGCAATTAAAACTATCAAAAGAAGTGAGTGGAATACACTTTTTCAGAGTTTTTTAAAGCCAAGAGCACACACTATACTGCAGGCAGTTTTTAAATCTTGGAGTGACTATCAGAATGGCAATGTGAAGTGTTACCCAGTCTTCAAACACAAACTTAGCATCTGCACATTTATTTCTTGCAGTCTCCTCTTTAAAAGGAAGATTTATTTATAATGATATGATGTGGAAATTTTGCAATGGCTGATGATTAATTCAAATTGTATTAATTAGGAACACAACTGTAGTTTGAAAACCAGCTAAAAGGATGTAGTGCTAAAACCTGAAAAAGGGGAAAAGGTCTTGCCATTTGTGTGAGGATATTTAAAGTGCTGCAATAAGAAATGAATAGCATATTTGTGACATTTATAATTGATTTCAAGCCGCAAAGCTCTGTAATCATTACTGAAGATGCAAAAACTGTATAAAAGAGTTCTAGTCACATTGGAAACCTGGGCAGATAGAGAAATGAGAATTTCTTGTGAGATGGTGCACCTACAAAATATTCCCCAATTCTAGGAAGAGATTTTTTAGAAATAATGATTTATTAAATGTCAATATTATTTGAATAAGATTGGATCCAAATACCACAAGTTGCTTCCATTTGCTTTTTCTCTGACACATTCACAAAGGTTTATTTTAGCAGAAACCAATAGACAAAGCTATCCTTATAAAAACCCCAAAATTATCAACCAACAATACAAAATAAAAAAACCAAACCAAAAGTCTACAAAATGTCCTTCATTATGGTTCCAGCATTTAAACTTGCTTATGGAAGATGACTAGACCAGGATAGCAAAATCACCCTAATTGTGCCTCTCATACCTATGATCATCATCTTCTTCAGGAATGGTACATGTCTAACTCTTACTGCTTACACAATCTGCTCAATTATTCTTATGTCAAAATTCATCAGTAAACATGATGAAATTATTACATTATTAGAATTTAATTTTGCACTTATTGGCCACAATTAATTA
The DNA here is from genome assembly GCA_013400735.1 of Pomatostomus ruficeps. Lineage (NCBI taxonomy): Eukaryota > Metazoa > Chordata > Aves > Passeriformes > Timaliidae > Pomatostomus > Pomatostomus ruficeps. Next base: position 9,437 of record VYZT01061708.1, on the reverse strand, counting down.
TAGCAATGAAAATACATATACCTTATCAAAAGTATAATTCCTCCTTCTAATAAATAAAGGTACTATATATTTTTAAAAATGTATACATTATTCAATTAATTTATCCGTGACCAACTACTTGGATATCTATTTCTTTTACTAAAAAAGAATAAAATTTTACAGGGTCACTAAGTAACTTAATAGTCATCTCTGAAAATAACAATGGGATTCAAATTATGAATGCAAATGATTAAAATTAACCAGATGAAGGCTGTATATTTTCTAAGGTTTTATGTGCCCAATAAAATCAGATTGTGTATATTGGGCTGACAAGCCCAAAAGGAGTTGTTCAGAGTCTTGCTCTAAATGTCTTTTCCATCCTGTGGGTATCTCCAGCTTAAATAATGGTATATAACACTGGTAACAGCATAGTACAGTGTTACACTCCATTGTGTGTTTTAATTCTGGTTCCCATTTTGAAGACCTTTTAAAGATCATATCATTTTCAAAACACTAGCAGAGCAACAATCAATTACATAGTTGGTGTTTACTTTTGACCAGAGATTTGGACTTTATTGACAGAATTTTGTTTTCTCTTTAGCAAAGCAGGTAATCAATTAAAACATTTGTTGCTTAACAGCAACAAAACTGATTGTTTTCCAGCTTAATTTTTAAAATGTCAGAGAAACATTTGAAAGACATTATCTGAATTACTATTTTATACAGGGTGCTGGGAGATTAATGCAATGTCAAGGCAAGGCAATCAGCAACATGCTGTTGATTGGTTTTCTCAGTACCTTGGGAGAATTTTGACTTTTCTAAAGCCTAACGCTTAGAAGAATTACTGCATTGTTTTTATCAATTTATTAAATCAAAAAGGAACCTTTTTTTATTAGCTGTGCTTAACTTTGATACAACAAAGATCAAAGAAGGAAGGAACAATTGACTCCACTGTCATGAAACCTTCATTTCACAATCTGCACCATATTTCTTTGAAATTCTATCACATTACATACCCATAAGATTTTAGGTTTGTTTCAAATGAGCTTTTCCTTTGGGATTTTTTTGGGTTCTAGCAGAAAGCCTTTTCCTTATTCATCCTTTTCCACAGATATAAATATATCCTCAAATTACTATTTCATTCACTGCAGTAAAATTATCTCTAAAATTATTATACTGTTTCATCAGACATCACTTATCTCAAGATAGATAATTTGTCAGGAAAGAATAATCAGGAACAGAATGCTGCTAGCACAGCACTGTTATATGTCGTCACCTGAAGAGCTGTGCAATTTATTATAAAAGCAGGTAGACTACAAAAAACAATCTAAGTTTTGTCCCACAATCTTTAATTTATATGCAAAATATTTGCAACTTTTCATAGTTATAATGCTATTTTATGGTAACTACCAGAAATATCAGCATTTGGACACATAAGGGATTGCACCTGACTGGACATGCTGGACTCCTCAGAATTGTCTTTCAGAAATAAAAGTTTTCAGTGAATTGATATTTATATTCTATATCTGATAAAATTGTTGTCCACAATAAAGTTGTCAAAATATCACTTACTAGTAAGAAGTCTGCTGTATTTGTGCTGAGATTCAGATCTGTTTTTTTCTATAAAAATCAAATGTAAATTGCTGAATACATTGGTTCAGTAGTGAAATAATGTTATTTACTTAGTTTTTAAAATGCAAATTTCATGTCTGGATTGTACTGGATTTAATGACATGGTATGAATTTTTTTCCATCTGAATGGTTATAACTACAATAAAAATGTCACTTACAGGAGTATTTCCTACAATAATGATAAAATATTTATTTGAAATGTATTTAGTGTAATATTATTTTTTATTCATTTAAATTAAAATATATATGGATCCAACAAAGGAGTATTTTAAAGAAACAAGGCCTGTTTGCCACTTTTCACTAGGTTAGGAAGATGATATTAAGGAAAAGCTAAGTCCCCATCTTCTGAAGTATTCCAGGGGCTGGTTTAGACAATTTTTGACAACTGATCTACCAATGGTAACTTTCGTTAAAGAAAGTAAGCCTAGTAGTTTTCCTGTTTGAGCTCTTCCCAACACCATTTCTGCCTTTTATAGGCCCAGTAACTCAAAGCTGGATAAATCTCAGTATCACAAACAGGACTGGAGTGCAACACCTGCCTTCAAGGCTATAATGCAAGACTCTCCCTTCATAAGGGGACCATTTTGTCTCATTAACAAGATGTCTATTACCCAGACCACCAGCATTTTAAAGGGTTTAGGGGTTCTATATCCAAGGTGGCTGGTTAATAACAGTCCCTGCTGCCACAATGCCTCCAGTGAGGGCACCAGGCGTCCGTATGCGGTTCCAGGGGCTGGCTGAGCTGCTTCGGGGCTGCAGGAGGGCTGGCGAAGGTCCAGCACGGGTTCACCTAATCACGGATGTTACAGGCGCACCGAGGAAGGAGAGACAAGCGGAGAGGCTTTCCCAGATGGTTTATTAGGGCACAAGGATTGTGCCAGAGAAGCGCTGGCACGGGGAGTTACAGTTACATGAATACCAACATGAGGGGGCGGGGGAGGATACAAATAGCCTATGAGGTAGGAGTGAGGGGTTTGAATTTGGCGGGGTCTGTATAGGATTACAAAATACAGAGCCCTCCAGGGGGGAAAACCAGATACCGAGGCGGGCGGGGGGGAGACAGCAGTGCCTGGCCATGACAAAAACTGAAACCTGGCCAACAGCACACCGCAACACCCTGCAGATTACATTAACTAATAATACAGCAGTTTAGTCTTCTGTTAGGCTAGGAAGATAAAAAGGCACTGTGATTTATAGGATTAAGGACTAACACAGGCTAACTCAAAATCTTGGTTCTAAGGCTTTCTACAAGAAATTGTGTCATATTCTTTCAATTTTTTCCATGTGATTATAATTTACCAAGAGGACAGTTTTGAATAACCAGCACTATGAATCCCCTTTCAGCTCTGGCTTCCTGAAAAAAATTGCTATGGACTTCTGGAAAAAAATCAGGTAGATACCATGTAATGATGCCTTTACAACATCACTTTTTTCTATTTACAACAGTACTTCCTCCTCAATAATTTAGCCTGGTAACTGAAACCTTGATGTTCATCAAATTCTGTGGTAAAACCCTTCATGTTAGTCCTACTACATCAAAACTCACATATCATTAAGCAACTAGATGAACTATTGAAAACACTTTCATCATGAGCAACCTGGGTTTTTTTCTGAAGCCTTGGCTGCTGGAATAAGGATGACTGTCTTGAAAACACTTTTATTACTCACAGTTCTGAAGAAATATCTAAAAATGTGGGACAAATGAATCTCATGTATTTCTTACATACCATTATAAAGCACGTTAATAACCTTGGATGTCCAAAATCATGATTAATCTTTAATATCTGATTTCAATAATACTCTATACTGATCATCTATTCTTACCAAAGACACTACCAAAAAACCCCACAAAAAGTGAATGGATGTGTTTGCTGAAGGAGGTAGAGTGTGATAGCTTTAAACAAGGACTATACAGGTTCATTTCAATGCTTCATCTAGAAATTCAGGGCACGTCATTTCTTGAATAGTCAACAAGACATGATTTAAAAAAAAAAAATCACTTATTAAGCATCCACTTCTTTTATCTAGCCATACAACATGGGAAGTTACCTTCACTTAAAATATAGTAAGTTTAACTTGTTTTTTTCTAGATATTCCTTGCAAGCTCTTACTCATAACACCTTTTTTCTTCCTAGTGCTGATAAGGAGTTGAATTATTTTCATAAATTATATTATATTGACAGCACTATAATTTTCTCTTGGTTCCTTTAAGCAAAAATATTTTTTTTTCCATTTTTCTGTAACCTCTCCTGTTATTTTTTTAGAGATACTCAGTCAGCCTCTGAGACTGTTTCAATCATACTTAGGAAACCTTCGGGTCAATTTTATTTCATTTAGCCCATTCAAAACACAATTTGTTCAAGTATCCAAATCCATCTTTCTTTAGTCTGATAGAAAATATGTGTGGTTAATAATAATTGTGTTATTTATATTGGCAATGTCCAGCTGCATATACTGGAGAAGTATGAAATGAAAACTTGAATGAAAACATTTATTAGTTTTGTTGCCATTATTTTCCAGAGAGCTTTCCTAGACCACTTAGCAGCAGACAACACTTTCCTTAGTTTTCCTTTTACTACTAATGCACTCATAACATTATTTATTATCTTTTGTGTGCCATGGTAGTTTTATTTAATTTTGTGCTTTGGCCTTTCTCTGACTTACTCTGTGCATGCTCTTGAAGAGAATTCAACTATCAAAAAGAGTTTTACTATTTCTATAGACTCTCCTTGAATTTAGGTGGTAATAGTGGGAATAGCTGTAGATGAGGTGGGACAGGAATGTTGGTGTCATGTGAAAAGGGGAGATTTTCTTGAACCCTTTGTGTTTTATTAGTCTGTCAGCGCCCCAGGAAAGCCAGGACCCTTGTGCCCAACCACTCTGTCAGCGGCCCACTGTAGGGACCCTTCACTGAATATTGCAGTGGTTCAAAGGGCCATTGGACTGACTGGCTGAGGGATACATGCCAACAGCATTAGGGAGACCCCATCCCAGATCTCCACAGCCGAGTATGTTCTCTGCTGCCAGCAAGTGCCAGCACCCTTGAAGGACTCACACTAACTCTCTTTTATATTTCACATTTGTTTAGGTGGAACTCGAGTGACTCCAGCCATCCATCGTGTTCAGCGGGGGTACCTGGGAGGTGGGTGATGTCAGTATTACCCCTGAGGCAGCCTTTGGGATGGAGGTGTGCACAGTGTTACAGATGTGATCTCGCAGTGCTTGCTGGTTCAGCAGCACGACACCTTTCTTCCCCTTGGCTGGCAGCTGCTAGGAGGCTTGTCGGTCCCGCTAAATTCCCCCTCCTGCAAGGATTTCAACAGACCCTGGTTGCGGTGTCTCCACTCTGCCCCATCCTCCTTTTAGTTCCCCTTAGCATGTGTTGTGTGTGGGAAGTGGGACATGCTGACCAAGTCCCATTCAGGGAGCAGCATCTGCATTTCACCCAGGGAGTAGCAACCAGTTTCACACTACAACTTCCTTACTGCTAGATCTTCTGTTAACGTGAATATAACTTCCTGGTTTTCTCCAATTCTACCACCAATCACTTTCCCACATTATATTTGCTCTACAATTCAGATAAAATTCTCTTAACTTCCGAAATAAGATAGTTGTATTTGAGCTACTTACTACAAATGGACCTTGGCCATGCCAAACCCTATCCTCTGCATGGCCACTGTGGCAATGGCCACTGGCACAGGCTGTAACTAAGGTAGGAATAGCAATTTAGCAGCTCTGGCTTTGCTACATAACTATTCTGGACTTTTTATTAGTGTAGAAATAGGAATGCTTATTATTCCAGTATTTAATGTGAAGAAAATCAGAACTGGGACCCCAAAAGCCTTTTTATTTTTAACTAATCAGGCATTGCACTTTGCAAGAAAGCCAAAGGATCGCTCTGAAGGCCTCTGCATATTAACAAATCTGCACTGTAGAATCGTGAGATTTCTGAGGCTTTTTTTTTTGAAAACCAGGGCTGAATGGCCAATCTATTATTTCCAGGTGCAATTTACAAAATTACTTGTTTTATAAATTGAGAACAGGGAAACTACTTACCTCTGGTGTCTTAAATGCCACATCCTAAAGAACCTTTTAAGGTAAAGAAAAAAATTTACACATCAAACTCCAAATAATTGCTTAATACTGAGAAATGTAATACCCTTCTGGTTTGCTTCCTTTTCCTTTTCTATATCCATAGTACAGCAAATTCCTAATCATCATTAGAGTTCCAGCAGAGCAGCGTAAGAGTAAAATGAGTTCTATATATACCATATATATGCTGTATATACCATAATGCAGTTCATAAAAAGTTTGGCTTTCATCATTATTTAACTCACAGACAAATAGAAACCAGCCCTAGATTCAGCTTTAGGGGGAGAAAACATACAAAGAAAAAACAGAAAAAAAATCCAACTCCCAAAACTAATTTAAAAGTTACATAGAAGGAAGTGGGTAGACACAGATCAGACTCCATGGTGCCCATTCCGTTTGGTCCATGGTCTCCACTGCCACTGAATGGACCATTGTAGCCCTGCTTCTAAGTTAAAATGGAGTGCTGCAATTGGGGAGGACCTAAAATGATTATCTAGTCCAGCTTCCAACCACTGAGCCACTCATGTTTCCTTAGGTGCTCTAAAAATGCACCAGGTGTCAAAGTTTCCTCCCAGGCAAACCTGCATGATTCACATTTCTGCCACTGCTCAGATGGATAATGTGGCTTTATCTTGCTGATATTGCTGAGCAGCCTGATATCCACCTCATGGCTAAGGCTCAAGAAAGCTTCAAAACCAAGTTACCTTTAACTACAGTTTGAACCATTTGACACAAACAGAGGATATTTAATGATTTTCATCCCCATCGCCTTCTCCACTCCCACTTCTTCTCTAACTATTGGAATTTAAATGTCTGTGCAAAATCATCCTTCAAGAAATGCTCAAGCCTAGCAACAGGGAAATTTTTTATTTGTTTTGCTATTTCCAAGTAGAAAATAAAGAAAAAGAATTTCCTTGCATTAAGCAGAAGAATTTCACTGGGGTGATTGTTGAAGTGGGATAAGCACCTTTTGTATACTCAAGAAGGAACTTTATCTTTGGAGAGTGTCTCCTCCTTACATCTAGTTTCAAAGGCTCTCCAGTGAGCTGCTTGACTTAGGTGAATTCTACTCAAGTTTCCTGTGTAGTGGGTAGGAGAGTATGGGCTCCAAACATAAATTTTAGGAAATAGTTGGGCACCTAAAATTAAATTCTGTAATGCAGTGTTTCATTGTCATTGTTCTTTCTATGGAACTGGTCCACAGCATCTAAATACTTGACTTGCATAAATACAGGTTTATAAATGGAAGAAAGTGCACTCTGTATCTATATCTGTACAATTGCTGTGTATCAATGGAAATTAAAAAGTGGCTTTAAGAAAGAAAAGACAATTGAAGCATATGCTCCAAGTGCATTAGGAAGGACAGACATAAAATTGCTAAAGGAAAAGAACTTAGAATAAAAAAAAAGACACTCAAACTGAGTGGAAAGAAAAAAGAAAAAGTTTTAATAAGTTAGGCAAACAAGATTTAAAACTATGTTAATTATGCCTAGCATCATAAATGGCAATTTAAAAAAGCAGAAACACTAGATGCAATAGAGTTGGTTTAAGTTGTTAGTGTAGCAGAAACTGCAGCATATCCCATCATCCAGGAACAATTACCAGCTGCTGCCATCAGGGAAATCATCCTTTCTTCACTCTGCTACTGTACAAAACCTATGTCCAAAACAACCAGCTGTGATTCTGAGAGTTACTGGAACTCAGAATATATAAGTTCCATGTTATTGTTCTCTCTCAGTGTTCTACAGTCAGAATCATACCCTGTCTTTTCCTTTCTCTGATACCTTTCCCACACATTTCTGCCCTAAACCCATGGTTCATTCTATCTGTCTTACTGTTGACATTACATTTTATTCTGTGTGTAATGTTTTGGACTGATTTCTAAGAATTGCACATAGGGGAATTTAAACAAAACAGACATATTTTGGAAATTATTCTGGGGGTCTTTCTTGTCAGGAAAAATGTATATCTAGTGACTGGAAAGATGATAAATGGAGAGGGCAGAGTATAATTCACTTTCTGGAGCTGGCATGGACCTTGCTAAGAATAAAAACTGCATTTTCTCCTAGTTTTAATTAGCAAAAATCCTTTGGAGGACTATAATCTGTGATAGCATTTTAACCATTATTCAGCAAGATATGGGAGAGTATAACAACATAGGGCAGGATGTCACTGAGATAATCAGCAACATTAATACCATGATGATTTGACACTAAATACAATTAGGAGGGGACATTTTCATGAGGCTCCTTTTTTCTTTGTTATTGTTCGCTTAATAATCTCAACTTTGATAGGAATGTTTACTCCTACAGACTTTGTGTCTCTGTGCTGCTGAATGGGAATCTGACTTTCAGACACAAATCCAGCTTCTTCCATTTTGATCTAATGCAGACAAACCTAATACAGTTAAAGAGTAGGCTGCCAGCAGCCCTTTCAGATCAATTTATGATCTCATATGGCATTATCTGAAAGAAGATAAATTTCCATTCTTTCATTAAATCTACTTTCTAAGACTTGTGGTTTGTTTTTTATGTATCTGTATATACACATATACATAGTAGGTTAGCAGAGAATGGATGCCAAAGTGTTTTTTTACACTGGGGGGTTGTGTTTGAAGATTTATTCAAATTGTGAGATGTATCAGGTAGACATAAATACAAAAGAAAAAATCAATAAAGAACTTCCCCAAAAAAATGTCACCCAAAAGAATAAGCTTGAGAAGAATACTGTTTAACATAGGCATGCAAGTTTATCTTTTTATTAATATAGTTAAACTTTGGTCAGGAATTATACCTGCTGCTTGTTTACATTTTGTTAATACTAAAGGTTAAGGATGTTTATGTGTAGTAAGGCATGTAAAAAGTAACAGCCACAACACACCTTCTCCACTCAAAGGAAAAATATTATAAATAAATGCAAAGAGTCAAAAGAGTGAAACACAGAGGAAATTATGCAAAGTTCTTAGAAATAAAGAAATCTGTGAGAGAGAAGAAATAGGTTAACTTTTTGGAGACCTTTAAGTACAGCAAAACTCACCAAGACTCTGAATCTCAGACTAGCAAGAGTCAGTCTTCTCCTAAAATGCAATTTAGAGTATTCTGATTGCCCTGAAAGAATTTAGTCAGACAGCCAGGGATTTTCAGAGCATAGCTGTGGGCTTGGGCAATGATGTAAAGCTGGCTATAGTGCATCTGCAGACCTTTCACAGTCCCTTCTGCCGAAGAAGTTCTCAACCAGCTACGAACTATTCACCTGAAAAACCTNNTCTCAACCAGCTATGAACTATTCACCTGAAAAACCTACAACCCATTTCCATTTCTATCACAGATTTCCTCTATGGCTGTGGAATGCTTGGTCTACAGGGTGTGAGCTAATGGCAGAAAATGGGAGCATTTCAGGAGCATCCTGCAAGGTAGGTGGGGATAGCATTGACTTGTTGACCCTTTGTCCCAATCATTCAGCCTGACTCTCGGAAGGAAACCAAGTAGGCAAACTTGGAGGCCAAGGGTCACCATGAGGTGAGGAGGTGAGGAAACCTGAGTGTGCTGCCTCTTCAGCCTTTCCTCACAACCTCAAGGCCATATTCCATGAATACTTGATGGGGCAATTCCCAGCTATTTGTTGGACTAAGCCTGTTCTTTTTCATAGTCTATCATATCTTCGTTGCACTGACAGAGGGACAATGCAAATGGGATATGTTGAAAAAAAAAGTCAGTTTGATGGAAAGAAAAAAT
>VYZT01061704.1:317-13066 GCA_013400735.1 Pomatostomus ruficeps | reverse complement strand
CCCTTCCCGCACCTTCCCTTTCCATCTTTATATAGTTACCCAGTATTATGTCTTATGACCAGAAACAGTTTTGTGCATTACTGGTGTTTTCATTACTGGTAATTATTCCCTGCATTTGGAGCCTGAGGTGGGAGGATTATGAATTTCTATTCCATACCAAGTTTTGCTAACTGGTAGTGGTACCTGTCCAGTAAATGGTGTTGCTTTTCAGATATTTGAATTGTCTATCGGTTCACATGTATACGATCTACTGGGTCAAAGTTAGCCTGAGCAAATCTCCAGTTGATTTAAATTAATGCTTTTGTACACCACCCAGAACTATCTTTCCCAACTGCCATCAGCTGCAAAGTTCACATACCTGGGTGTGTGTTCATATATTTTACCCATGAGTCTTCACTGCACTATTTAGTGACTCAGACTGCATTTACTTTCTCTGCAGAAATGTTGTAAATATACTGCTACTGTAACAACAAGAATCACACAAAATCAGTGTTTCTTAATGTGGTTATGGAAAAAATGTATGAACAGAGACTTTTCAAAGGACAGATACAGACTATAGTTTTAATATTAGCAATAATTCTAAAACTAGTTTCTCACAATAGCACATAACTAGCATCAAGCAGCAGCACAAAAGCCCCAGTAAGTTCAGTCTACTGCTTAGAATGGATAACAAGAATAAAAAGGTGCTAAACACATTAAGATTGAAGCATTAGCATTAGCATTTAGCATCAAAGCATTACCATTTAAGCATTATTCCTTAAAAGAGAGAAAATAATAGGATTGTATTAATGCCTGAAATTTTTTTCACTTTTTATTAAAAAACTTAGTAATTACTATGTTTGATTAGAAACAATGATACGTCTCTTCAACACAGTGCTATAAGGTCATTTGCTACCTGCCTTTCTCTAAGATTTGTTTTTAAAGGAACATTGCCAACATGTGGATAGACTTTCAGTGAAATAAATATGCCGCTGAAAAATTCACCAGAAGCAAGTGGAAAGAACTCTAGTTTCTGAATACGTACTTGAATTAGAGCTCAAACACATTATCAAGATTTCATGATATCCTCTTGTCTTGAGATGCTGTAAGTTAGATTAATAATATTAACCGTGGCTTATATTCTCCTTTTCAAACTGGAAAAGGCCATTGGCACATGCACCTTGTTTAGTGTATGGTATTTCTCTATCCTGTTACATATGCTATCTGGCTGAAGGCTACATTTTTGTTGCAAGTAAAAGTTCTACAGATTTCTAAATAATTTAAGACTATGACAGACCATCACTAAAGTACACCATTTTGCTACATAAGTATTATTCACACTGTTTTCTCACAATTCTCTTTTATAATCTTTTTAATGGGAGCAAGGGGTTTTGCCCTCATTGCCCTGTACAAATAGAATCAAATTAGGGGAGCCAACACTGAACACTTCAGAGAAGAATATGTAATAATATGGATGTGTTACACTGACCATTACACTACGCCTTATGCTTACTTCTGCTTTACAGAAGATCGAGAACACATTTAGCAGCTTAATACCTTATGGTAGGCATTTTCACAGAACACAGCATATCAGAAGCAAAGTTACTTTGGATGGCTCATCAGTCTCATATTTCTCATATTCAATACTTCTCTAAATCACATCACTTAACTTTGTAGTACTAGACAAAGATTAATAAATACATTAATAAAAATACATGATATAAACAGTGCTAGTCTTGCGCTGCATCTGATATGGGGCTGATAATTTCAGATCATAGTTCTTCTGCAGCTCTCCAGTTTGAAAAGGAGAAAATAATACTTTTCAGTTGCTTAATGGGGTACTTCAGAGATGAGCCACAAGCAGGGATGGCTTCTTAAATTCCAGTGTTATTGTGGCTATAAAAAATGGGATACTTATGCTTGTATCTTATTTATTAAGCATGCTTTTTATATCTTATTCATTAAGCACAGTAATTGAAGTCCTCAAAATCCACAACCATTGTTGCTTTACTGCTATTGATATAATTTAGTGTTGACTTCAATAAGAAAAATGTCTTGTCAATACTAAGTGCTTTTAAAACACTCAGTGTGGATTTATTCTGGGCAGAGTTCCTGCTTTATAAAAGTTCTGTCTCAGTGAATCAATTTACTATCATTCTTTCTTAATATTTAAGAATGGTTATTTTCAATGTTCTATAGCTTCAATTAATGGTGGAAAAGAGGAAGTGACTGCTTCCTAAGATGGCCTGAGAATGGAATCACTGGAAAAAGAGACAAATCTGGAACGATCTGTGGATCAGCTGAAGAACAGAACCCTAAGAGGCAGATTGGCATAGACAGTTTATTACTGGAAACAGAGGAGAATTCTCAGCTGAGGTTGCTTAGCTGCATGTTTATGAGTCCTCTTTTTGCTATTGTTATTCAGATACTTTGTAGATTTAAATAAAACTCTGTAACCCAAAATTAAATTATCCACTATTTTGGTGAATTAGTTTTCCGTCAGATTGGGCAGCTGAAGAGTTGAATCACCATGTAGAGGAATATAACAAACATTAGAGTTGGCACAAGGTAAACAGTGAAACATGAGGCAAGAACTGGGCAGGGAAAAGGACACTGCCATTTTGAAAAGTGGCAAGCTGTTAGATCTGCCTAAATCATCATACTTAACTGTATTCTAATTCCACCTACAGAAAAAGCAACCTTTGAATCATGCTCCATAGCATTCTGGCCACAAAAATTGGCAAATTACTTCTGTGCTACCTGGTGGATATATTTTAGTACATGATAGTTTCTAGCTAGTATGTACTTTTTTAAAGAAATGAAACACTAGATGTAGGTTGTTAGAGCTGAGATATAAATATACTAGCAATATTCCAAGAGAAAGAAAAAAATACACTGGTTTAATTTTAGGACCTGAAAGTTCTTACAGGAGCCTATTTATTTTTATGAATTAAACAAAATCACCAAAGCAAGAAAAGCCTTTATGGCAAAGTGACTGTATTACAATAAAATGTTCCAGTGTTGTAACCCTGTTATGACTCTTCCTTACAATAGCTTGGGGATTTTTATCTGTAATGTAGCACTGCAATCCATCCAAAGGCTCATGTGCCACAGGTGTTTATTTCTACATGACTATTGAAAATGGGACTGCAGCTGGGACTGGCACCATGTCAAAACCTTGTTCTAGGCCACAGAGAATAAATGTTTGCTGGAGCCTAAGAAAATACACAGTAGTCTTAAAGTTTCTGAAAGAGACAAGGAGAGAGGCGAAGTAACAGCGTAAATTTAACCACACTATATTAAAAAGAGGAATGTATGTCCAGGAAGTATTGCTGAAAGGTAGGCTGTAAGACAACATAAAGTACAGAGCAATAATGCTTTTGTGGAAGCAGCTGTCTCTTCTACCAAGAATCTGCAATGAATTAAGATATGGAAAACAACCATGCTTTGCTTAGCTCCACTGTTCACAAAATTATTTACTTTAATTATTTACCTGGTTACACCTGTAGAAATAGATAGACACATAAATAAGGATATTTATTTTGCGAACATGGTGCTGTGGATTTCTTGGGACAGTACTCTGAGCAGACAGTGGTTACAAGTGGCTGTAGTTCCTGCTGGCAGGGTATGATGGTGTCAGATTTGTGGAGAGTGGTGTGTACAACAAAGATACAATTTTGGCTTTAAATACAAAACCTCACATTAAGGAAGAAGTTAATATATTAATCAGTAGTATTAATCACTTCAGTCAATGAACAGAAAGAACTTCCCCATTCTTTATCTCTCGGCTCAAGCTTTAGGCACAAGTATTTGTTGGGACAATTTTTTCATCTTATTTTGATGTTGTCAGACATGATTCACCACTGTGATGAACCCTTGCCTTCAAACCCCTGGAGGCCTGGCAACTTCTCAGCTACAAAGCTTTACTGTGTGTAGTTGCTTCTTACGTGCAGATCAGGTCGAAAACAATTGAAGACCTTCCACTGAGTCAAAAGCACCCAAGTGTCTACAGACACTTGCACTGCTCATGAAATCTCTGTAACTTTCACCAGAAAAACAAACCGGAAAAAAATAGTCTGAGTCATCTTTCCAGGTGTTTAAAAGCGGAAAGATCTAAAGCATTCTTTAGAGATAACTTGTCTTCAAAGATGAAAACAGTGCAGGATTGCTGGCAAACATATTTCAACCCATGAAAAAGTCTCAATTAAGATATTGCTGAACAGCAGCTACCAAACTAAGGCACAATATAGGTTATTGCAGATGCTCTAAGGATATACTTAAAGCTTTGAGCAATTGAAGAAATGTTCTATTCTGCATGTTTAAAAAAATTGAAAAAGAGATTGTGGTAATAGTTGACTTAAAATCTGAAAAAAAGAGCCAATATAAAATTCTTCACTTTTATAAATCACTCACAAGCTATAACTAAAAATTGTATTTATTTTATAGTGGAAAGGACCTGTAAAATTTAGACACTTTTTTTTTAACCATATTGTAGAAATTCTATCTTTTTACCGACACAAGCAAATATAGACCTTCAAATCCATTCAATTTTTTTTCTAAATAGTGTTATACAAAATTATAGTGAAACCCTTATTCTTCTACTATAGTACAAATAGTGCTACTCTGAAATGAGCTCTGTACCTGACTTCTTCTGTATGACTAATCCCATTGTATTATCTTAAAACTTGATATTAATAAAAAAATCTGCATATGGAAATCTCTGCACATGTAATGGAGCATGATCTTATTTTAGCTTTTCAGCTTCACAGAGATGTATTATGCTAATTAAGGATTTTTAATAGGCAAAAATTAAGAATGGGGAAAGCAAGTGATGAGGTGCTCAAAAAATACCATTCAGGCTTCTCTGCAGCCTCTGCATGACACTGTGTAGGATCCCAGCAAAGTTAGCTACAGAGGTATTAATGTTTCTTAAATCTATTTAAATATAGGCTAGACAGGGTCAGTGCTTTGAAAAGAAAGCTCTTGAGACATGTCATCCTATTAAAAAAATGTTTTGATGATTTAGTAATTTAAAGAATTTTTTCTTTGAGGATGGGCTGTCATGATATGTTAAGGAGTGTCTGAGAATATGTAAATGGTTATTAAAACTCATGTAGCTCTATGCTCAGCATTAGGGCAAGTGTTAAACTCCAAGGACTTAGTGTGAAACATGACTTTGACCTAGATTGTGCTACAAGGTTGTCATTATAACTAAGTCTGTGAAACATGATCAGGTGTGAAAAAGTGCACTTCTAGGTTTATGAAACATAGAGAAGTACTACAGGGCTGCACTAGGGCTTTTGTGGATTCCTGGCCCTTTCTTTACCCAAAGAATAATTAACCTCAGATTTTTTTTATTTTTTTAAATAAATATGGGGCCATTAAATTTGTGTTCTTTGGGTGTAATCAATTTCCATTTTTCCCTTTCCCAAAAATCAGTGTTTAAAAATCTCCCATGTTAAGAAAAAGAGCTAGCCAGTCAATCACATGATAGCAGAAGTGTAGCTGTCAGGGAGCAGGGGGCAGGCAAGTCAGTAATGAGGCTAGGTATTGAATACATATAATTTATATATGTTCCTTTTACAGGTTAAGTAGAGATGGCCTAGCCACCTTGATCAGGAAAATTTTGTCCCAGATTGACGATATTTGACATATCACACCATGATTCCTTTGTCATCTCCACCTACAATCCTTCCCTAATGCCAAGCGGATTGCAGTGATTTTATGTCCATGGTGTTTGCCTTCAAACTTATGGCTCTTTGTTGATATTCAGCCATAACCACAAGCTTTTGTCTATTGTGTCCCAACCTCTCTGGGGAAACAGGGGTTGGCAGCAGGTGTTACTGTCACCTATCAATACTTTCATTATAGGTATTAATACATATTACAAAAAACACAGTAGTACAAGATTGTAGATATTAAATATTACATAGACTAAGATGATACAATACTATGTCCTTTACTAGCAAACATGTACACGATGTCCACAGAAGTAAAAAGTGCCCTGACAACCAAAGCATGGGCAGTCCTCTCTTGCCTCGAACTGGAGATCCAGGGCCTTCAAAAGTTCGTAATTGCCATACCACTTCTCACGTGTGCCAAGTGGAAAACACATAGATGCAGTATCTGTAGCATTTTTTAGTTCTTGAATTTATTCCTGAAGGTGTTTATACTTTTCTACTTTTTCCACAGCAGCCACTTCCAAAGATGTTTCAATATTTTCCTACTTCACAGTGACATCCACCATGGATGCCTGTTTATCTTTCACAAATACCGGGTCTGGTTTGTATTAATTCACTGTTTTGATCTCCTGTGTTTTGTTCCTGGAACACTATCCAGTCTTTCTTCGTAGCACCATTTGAGCACATTTCACACATTCGGTTGTGCCTTTTGCTTCTTGAATCTTGCACAGCAGAACGCGACCGGATGACACAGGAATTATTTATTTGTTTAAATAAAATGTAAGGTTAAATTACGGCGGAAAGCGCGCGGCGGGGAGATGCAAGCAAAGCCCGCCCGGCGGCACCGCCAGGGCCTGCGCGGCCGCTGCGCAGCGGGCCCGGGTGCCGCCGCCGCGTCCNGCCCGCCCCGGCACCCCCGGCGTGAGGGGGGCCCCTGCGGGGAGGAGGCGGCACCGCGGGGGCCAGGCAGGGGCGAAGACGAAGCGAGCACCAAGGCGGCCGCGAACGGTGTTTCGCACGAGCTCCCTCTCCTGAAAAAGCTGCCGAGCCGGGAGGGTGCCGCGGGCTGGTCCCGCTGCGCCCCCGGTGGGGTGGCGCTGGCGGTAGGCAGGGACTGAGTCCGTCCTGGGAGCATGCGGCGGCGGGAGGAGGAGGAGTGACGGGCTGTGGCAGCGCCTCCGCTGAGAGCGGACTCTGGGAGGAAGATGGAGCCCTTTCCCAGTGGTGAGTAACCGGACCGGCCGCCGGAGCCCGGGATGGGGCCGCGGGGCCTCCCGGCGGAGGCGCGTCTCCGAGCGGGAGCTGCTTGCCCACAGGAACAGGAGAGGCTTCGTAGTCGTGCTGCCGCCGTGGTCCGCCGTTTGAAAATTGTCTCAGGTTAATTAGGCATAGGTGTCTTGAACGAGAGAGATGAGAGGAGCTCCGTCGCTTTTTCGGCGCTGTTGCGCTTCTTAATGCCCGGCCGGCGTCTCACTGACACTGGGAACCCGGGGCCACTTGTACACCAGGTGTGCCCTCGCTGTGTGTGGCACCGGTGAAGGCGTCAGGAGTGCCAAAGCCATCATGATTCTGATGGGAAGGAGGAACCAGACCCGCTGTTCATGGCGTTTTCCTGTTTGGGGCATTCTCACCAGAGCGTGTGTTGTACGTGTGTTTGTGCCCCCTCCCTTCCCCTCCGAGCTAAAGGAGAAATAAAATACAGAAGTGTCACTGGTGTACGAAATAGTGTTTCAGGGTGTTCGTGAAAGCCAGAAGCTTTCAGAGCTGCCCGTGCATTGACAGAAGTGCGTGAAATACCGACGTGGTTGCATATGCTTAGAAAGATAAGCATAGCGGGAGCGTTTGCTGACATCGTGATACAGCAGTGCATGTGCATCCTGTGCTTGTGCGTGAAATGAAGCCATGTAAAGTCCGTGTTGCTGCTGCCTCTACTAATAGTAACACATTCTACCCGTCCGGAACAGAGGAGGAAGTGAAGCTCGCAGATCAAACTGAAACTAAAGTATGTTTGGTTAGATTCAAGACCGTGGCCATATATGGAATTCGGCAGTGGGTAAAACAACAGCCTTCCTGTTAAAAACATAGCATTTTTGTTACAGGTGGTCTCTTAAATGACAAGCTTGTTGGATAGCTATCGCTAAAGTATCGTGTAGAGTTTGCTGCGTCATATTTTAACTCCTCAGTGACCTGGCAAGTTAGAGTATGAAACTTAATGTCAAATTTAGAAAAAACCCCATGCACTAAAAAATAAATTTTCTGTCTCAAGGCGGGGGAGTTGGAACTAGATGATCTTTAAGGTTCCATCAAATCCATTCTATGGCTCTATGAACCATTTTATGAATCTATAAATATCTTGTCATTGCCTTACATTTCCCTTTTCTCAAATACATGAAAAAATCCCCTATCATTTGATGTTACTCTTTAGAATCTGAAAGAATGTGAAGGTTATGAGCTCTGGGCATATTTTGGTGGCCTAATTATCAAGCTAGACCTTTTCCCTCCTTTTTGTTTTTTTTCTTCGTATTGTCTTGTTAAAATTACTGTTTGTACAAGCAGTTGATGTTTTGGTTCTCTAGTTAATCCTGGCCTTAGTACAAGGTCTTTCAGCTACAGCCTATTTCAGTCAAAGGGTTGTATTCTGCATTCTTGTAAGCATGGCAAAAAGAGCTTGTCTTTAATAGTAGTGTAGTTTTGGGGAGCATTTTATTTTTAAGTCATCTTGCTAAAGCCGTTCCCTTGGAAAGAGATGAAATGTTTAAATGTTGTTTTAAAGGTCTTTTTGACATAATACTATTGCTGCATTGTGCAACAAAACATTTAAAAAATTCTGCTCCATGCAGCTGGAAGAAATGGACCTGTGGGCTTGAGCATGTAGCTTAAGGTACTGAAAAAAGCAGTGTTCATGCACTGAGCTTCCTAATTTTGTTCCCTGAAGTGAAAAGCTTGCAGATGGTGGTGAGACTGGAAAAAAATTTGGAGCTGAAGCTGGTCAATAAGTTTCTTCCTGAAAGCTGGCTCTGCTAGAATGGACACCACAGAGAATATTCAAATATTAGAGCAAAGATGGTGGTCCTTATTTCTGGTGATCTTGAGGTATGTTTGGTGCGCAAGAGCAGCTGCAAAAATTTGAAGTGAAGAGGCTGCTTACATTATTGGCTTTTTGAATAGAATTTTCATTTTCATACCTGATGGTCTGAAATCTTTTGTGGGCATTAAATTTTTCAAATCAACTGGGTTTTTGTTTTGTCTTAAACAATAGTTATGAGTTCTGGTTTTGAGTCTACATTGATTTCCTGTGCAAAGTTCTGTGTAAATTCAGAAGAAAGGATGCCTATCACAGGAAGCTTACAATATTATCGTTGTAGATCTCTGAGTTCTTTGAGGCTTTTACTCTTGTAAAACAGGGAGAACAGGGAACAGACTGGATCTTAAGATTTTCCAAAGGCATTTTTAGTTGGATTCAGAACTCTGATGCTCATTTGGCAAAGTAGCAGTGACACAATTTCTTGTTTTACTTTAAGGAAGTAGACCTATGTCAAAATGAATATGTATCTTAAAATAGACTTTAAGGTAGCAAATTCACTAAAGTGGATACGAATCCTGGGTTTTGTAGTTCAGTATTTCGTGGAGTTTTGGGTTTTTTTCCTTAAATAAAAGAAAAAACACAGCTAAAATGCATTTCAAAAGTCAAAGAAACCCTTATCCTTTCCTTGAAATTCTAGTGGGTGTGCTGAACTCTTTACTGTTTGAATAGTTTCTCCAGTGGAAATGCTCAGATAAACTAAATAAGTTTAAGATTTTTTTTGTGGTTTTTTTTTTTTTTATTTCACCCCTCACCCCTGTACTGTAAACTTAGTTTTGTACCTCTTTGAAGAGATCTCAGCTATGTCTTCCCCCCTGCCTAGGAATTTAGGTGGAGATAATATATGAGGTCTGTAGCTCAGGAAGAACAGTTAATTGCATATTTATTTTTAGCACCTGTAATAGCGGAGTTAATCGTAGAATATGTCAGGTTGGAAGGGAACTACAAGGATCATTCAGTCCAACTCCCTGATTCCTTCAGGACTACCTAAAACTAAACCATATAGCTAAGAGTGGCATCTAGACATTTCATGATCTCTGGCAGGCTTGATGCCATAACCACACCCCTTTTCTAGTGACCAGCCACCCTCTCAATGAAGAACATTTTCCTAATAGCCCATCTGGACTTCTCTTTGAAGGTTATGAATGCTATAAATTAGTAAATGTTCTAGAAATGGTTACTAGCCGGGTTCTTTTTGAGATAGATTCCTCTATTTTGCGTGACTGTTCTTAATTTGAGATTTCCCCCCAAGAATGAATAATCGAAGTTTAATTAAAAGTGCGTGGAAGTCTTCCTTATTGCACATAATTTTTTTCTCTAAGTTGTATGATCTCACATTCCTTTGAATTCTGCTCTGAATCAACAAGCAGAATTTATTTATTTTGAATAGTCTTTTGTTACTTAAACAGTTTCACTAAAATTAAAAGAAACAAAACAAAACAAATGAAAGAACTGAAATACGGACTAAAGGCAATATGACATGTGATTTTAGACATCTCTATTTTGGACATCATTACAAATTATTTTGCAAGTCTTTTGCTTATTTTTTAGATTGTACGTGTTTCTGGAAGATCATTTCATAATGTCCTGTTCAGTATATTAGATATGTAACTTCTCTGCTTGAGATGGGAAAAAAGGTAGAAGTGAGCTATTACAGTGTTTCTCATTTAAGACTGGTGACATGAATGAACTTGCAGCTGCAGATGGGATAACTTGTGATGATCTGCTGATGTGAAAATAACATTCACTTTCACTGACATTCCTGAATTGTTTTTATCCTTTACGTACACAACAGATGGAAACTTTGATATTAATTACGTGACTAAACTGATGAACAAAATAAAAAGACTTTCATGGGAAGAAGTGGGGGGTTTTTGGAAAGTAGAAATAAATCCGGTTAGGTAATGTCCTTTACAAAATGAAAATGTAATTGGCAAAGTCTAGTTATTTCAGCTGGTTCCTGCCAATTCTAAAATGTTTTCGTTCTTTGTGTTAATTTTGTTCTGTATAGAAATGTATTGGAGATTGGAGGAGCATGTTCCTGTGTGCATAGCCTTAATTCTATTGGGGACAGCAGGCATAGCTTTGACTGCCAATATTTCACACTGTTGTGTCATAGAGCAGAAGGGTTCCTGTTTGTCTTAAACTGTTATTCAGTCCTAAACAACAGATTGAGTAATCTTTTTTTGGTAAGTTGGTAGATAGAAAACATCAAAGAGGTCTATTCTTAATGTCTTTTTTTCTCCTCTGTGTTTTGCATATCCCATCAAATATTACTGGGGAAAAAAATGCTCATTTAATCTGTTCCTAAGTTCCTAAGTGTGAGTCTTATGTTGTTTTGGTGCACGGTGCTGGGTAGTAGTTTTCCACGAGGCTGTGTTGTAGTATCTGCACTTGTGTTCCTGTGTCAGCTCAGCTGAACAGGAACCTGTTTTTTCAAAGTGTCAGGTATGTGTTTGCTTTTACTGCTTCACTGTGAACTCCCTGCCAAGCAATGGATGTTCAGAAGAGGAATTCAGTAACTTGAAGAATGTCTGAAGATGAGAGTGTAGATGCTCATTATTGATAATTTGTTAGTATTTTTCCAGTAAGGAGTTAGTCTTCCACTTGGAGAATGAAATCATGGAGTATCTATGTGTTTATCTCATTAGTAAAAAAAGTTGAAAGCCTATGTTGACCTCAGGATCTATCTGTAAAAGCATTCCAGGACTGTCTTGTCCTCTTTTTTGGGAAGATGATGTAAAGTTGAGCAACCATGTTTCACATTGTTGAGGCTATGTGGGCATGTACTGGATAAAGCTCTGTAATGACAGCCATAAAAAATGGTGGAAACAAATAAAAGCAAGGATAAAACCACCTCTACTTGTTTAACTAGTCAGAACACTTTTTCATATTAGATGGGCATTGGTGTAACAATTACATACAAAGAAGCTGAATTTATTTAATGCCTCCTCTGATTTCAGTAGTGATGAATTCAGAGAATTCAGATTTTTCTTTTCATTCTTTACTCAGTGATTTGATTTAAGAAAGTTCAGTGAATTTCCAGTTCTCCTGCACAAAATTTTTTTTCCATGAAGTATAAAAGCAAAGATTGTTTAGAAGAGGAAAAACATTAAGATTTCTTTATGATTGAGAGCAGTATTATTCCTTTAGCTGTCAGAGAAATATAGGCATGGCAGCTGCTGCTTAGACTTCTGTCCAACAGTACCTTAAAATAATACCATATTAACTCTTAAAATAAACCAGGATTTTGTGTGATCTGGGTTTTAATTGCCTCTAAATATTTTAAAGGGTACATATGTACCATTGAAGTTGTGTTTTAACTGTTTGTGATACTGCTTTAAATAGTGGAAGTATATTAATGTTAAATTGTAATAATCACAGAAAGATTGGGTGCCTTCTTGCACACAGAAAGATGGATACCCCTGAAGGAAATTTGGAGTAAGGAGGGGAGGGGATATGTCTGGAAAACTCATCCAGTTGATCAAAGAGACAGGAATTTCAGGGTAATACGGTGTGTTGGGTTCTGCACAGTTTGTGTCCTTAGGGCACAGCTGATCTTTCACTGCTTCATGACTGTTGTCTTAAAATAGATGTTCGAGGAAGACCTCAGAGCCCAGCTCTTCTTTTGGATTATTTAGGGTGTGTAGTAGTCTGTTGCAGTAGTGGTTTTCTTCACTACGTATGGTGAAGACTGAAGAAGTGGAATCCTAATTCCACTGATGAAACACGTGATGCTTTGGATCGGCCATTTATTCATGTGGAAATAAGGTGAGTTTTGGTTTTGGAACTTGCTTTTTTATTCCAATCAAAACTCCCACCAAGATGTTTGGAGGAGTGTTTCAGTGTGTTTTTCTAAGCATAACTGTGTTCAGAGAGCTTTCCTTTGGTTATAATCACTCTGACATTGAAGGAATGTGTTCTATTAACCGGAGTTCTTGTGTGACAATACTTCCAGCACAGTGCCACTGACTTTTATGGACAATCGATTGTGTTGAAAACTAAGA